>CM046452.1:32178108-32406839 GCA_025506515.1 Flaveria trinervia | reverse complement strand
CTTGTGTTTTATAAAGATAAGATATATAATGAATTTTATAAGTTTATATCTTTTATTATGAAGTTAAAAACACTTTACAAAGAGTTTAAAGCTTAGTTTTTATAAAATACCAAAACACAAGGGTTTAAAGGGTAAATATGTAAATTAAATTAATTAAAACAAAAACCCAAACCCTAAACCCCCTTCGGCCGCAAACCATCTCCAAACACCTCACCATTGCGAAATCAGCCAAGAACAAGCAAGGGAACACGAAATTGGATCGATTTCAAGGCATATAACTTGTTGGAATCATCAATTGCAAGCTAAACACGTTTAAAGGTTAGATTTTCACGTTTTTGTGAGTTTTGTTTAGGGCCGAACCCTAATTCGTAAATTGACCTTCATGGGGTCGAAATTGATGTTGTTTGATGATGTTAACATCTTAGTTAGATTGTATACATGTTAGTTAACGTCGATTATGCAAGAATTCTATGTTTTTAGTGGATTGATCATGAAATTGATTTTGAAGCAAACCCTAATTCGTGATTATTGTGATTATGCATGATGGATGATTGTTTGATGAATGTTTGATGATATTGGGTTGTATGAATGTTAGAATACGTGATTATGCAAGAAAGTTGGGATTTGATGCATTGTTCATAGGTTACTAAGAATAGTAACTTTATTTTGCATGTAGTAGTGATCTAGTGATGGATTGATGTTATGGATGGGTTCATGATGATAATTAGATGCTAGATTGATGTTATGAATGCTAGAAATCTTAATTTGATGATGTTGATCATAGCTTGCCAAAAGTAGAAACTTTTGTTTATGAAGATTGTTAGATTGAGGTGTTTAAGTGTTGTTGATCATGTCTAGATGTTAGTATGAGCTGAATTGGTATATATTGATGAATTCATGTATGCTTGGATGTTTGATAGATTTTGGGATATTCTTTCCCAACAGGGAAACTTTATTTGTGTAAACGTTGAATTATGATGTTATGATCATGTTTGGATGATAGGAACTTGCTATTATGTTCAAGGATGGATTCTAGTGTGACAGAACGTGTTAAATAGTTGTATGGCATGTTTGGATAATCATGGGTGATAATTGGAATTGGTAATCATGTATGGTTTGGATGTTGTGTAGTAGTAGGACATCATGCTTGGGTCTGGTAATTGATTGTGGTGATGTTGTGAATGCAATGTATATGCTTAAAGAATTGGTTATGATCATTATACACGCGTGCGGATCTGAGCCCCTACTTAGTAGGATGGCAGGGTTTAGGATGTGAAGTCGTGAGTGGCTTCACATGGCATGTAATGAATGGTTGAACTTGTATGACATGTTAGTTGTTTTGTAGCTAGTGGTTATGTTATGTTCTAGATTCGCATGACTTGTATAGTACTTGATTGTATGATGATCTATGTGAACACTGGTGATATAGCATATGTATGATACTATTTGAATGTTAATCATGTATGTTGTATGTGCTCATTGGCTTTATTTGAATTATATCTCATAATGTCACCAACGGGTCAAACGGGTCAACTAGGTCAAACGTGTCTGTTTGTCAGGAGCTTGAGTCTTTGATTTTGGTATGATTAGGGTTTCACATGTCTTTTATTTACACGTACTTATGTACTCACATGATCTAGGTAACCTGTGAAGGTTGGCTATCCTCTCGTTCTCAAAATAAACCCTAAGTACCTTTGCATACATCAGGTGAGTTCATGCCCCACTCTTTACTTAATCTCTTGGGGGGGAGATAGCATACTGGTATTTATACAAACGCTTTCATTATTTAAGTTGTGTAAAATGTTAATATAGTGTTGTTTATCATGAGAAAAGTCCTCACACTTTTGAATTGTTAATATTTAATAGCGGGGAAACTTGGGTAGTACTACTGGGTCTGACGAGCCCCACCTGTGTGACTCGAGGTCAACCGGGTGCAATTTGTCCTATTGATCATTGTCACGACATGGTAAGTCGTGACAGGAGGCAACAACTATCACAGTCAGCTTCAATTGCAAAATCACTATGTATTAATATTTGCTGATAATAGACTAGCTATATTACCATACACTGCTTATATTTATCGCAACTATTTACATGTTTATTGAACACAAACTCTTGAACTCACCAACCTATGTGTTGACATTTTAGTATGCTTTTCTCAGGTCCTTAACTTGCTTGCTATAGGAGCACTGCACGGTTCACTCATTTAAGACATTATGCTTCAAGACAATGTGACTTTAACAATTATGGTTTACTTTTGGTTTGGCACTTGTTTTGCCATAAGTTATAATTTATTGACTTGGGTTGTTTTCAAAAACGCTTCCGCAATATTTAACGTTAGTATTTTGATTGATTTGTTTAAATTATGGCATTTAGAGTCGTTTTGAGTAACTATTGACTGTGATCCTGGTTTGTTCACACGCTTCGCGGTAAAACTCCGCAAGTGGATTTTGAGGGGTGTGACATAATAACAATAACAATAACAATAACAATAACAATAACAATATCAATAACAATAACAATAACAATAACAATAACAAAACAATAACAATAACAATAACAATAACAATGACAATAACAATGACAATGACAATGACGATGACGATGACGATGACGATGACGATGACGATGACGATGACGATAACGATAACGATAACAATAACAATAACAATAACAATAACAATAACAATAACAATAACAATAACAATAAACAATAACAATAACAATAACAATAACAATAACAATAACATAACAATAACAATAACAATAACAATAACATAACAATAACAATAACATACAATAACATAACAATAACAATAACAATAACAATAACAATAACAATAAACATAATAACAATAACAATAACAATAACAATAACAAAACATAACAATAACAAAACAATAACAATAACAATAACAATAACAATAACAATAACAATAACAATAACAATAACAATAACCATAACAATAACAATAACAATAACAATAACAATAACAATAACAATAAATAACAATGACAATAACAATGACAATGACAATGACGATGACGATGACGATGACGATGACGATGACGATGACGATGACGATAACGATAACGATAACAATAACAATAACAATAACAATAACAATAACAATAACAATAACAATAACAATAACAATAACAATAACAATAACAATAACAATAACAATAACAATAACAATAACAATAACAATAACAATAACAATAACAATAACAATAACAATAAATAACAATAACTAACAATAACAATAACAAAACAATAACAATACATAACATAACAATAACATAACAATAACAATAACAATAACAATAACAATAACAATAACAATAACAATAACAATAACAATAACAATAACAATAACAATAACAATAACAATAACAATAACAATAACAATAACAATAACAATAACAATAACAATAACAAAACAATAACAATAACAATAACAATAACAATAACAATAACATAACAATAACAATAACAATAACATAACAATAACAATAACAATAACAATAACAATAACAATAACAATAACAAAACAATAACAATGACAATGACAATGACAATGACAATGACAATGACAATGACAATGACAATGACAATGACAATGACAATGACAATGACAATGACAAGACAATGACATGACAATGACAATGACAATGACATGACAATGACAATGACAATGACAATGACAATGACAATGACAATGACAAGACAATGACAATGACAATGACAATGACAATGAAAAGACAATGACAATGACAAGACATGACAATGACAAGACAATGACAATGACAATGACAATGACAATGAAATGACAATGACAATGACAATGACAATGACAATGACAATGACAATGTCACATCCCGGCGGAAGCGTGAGATACTTAGGGAGTGACTTGATTGTTCAGAACTCATTGTCGGGTACTAATTAATAAACAACGCATAATCATACATATTTTATAACATAATATTAAGGTTAGGATTACATAAAATCATAATAGGCAAAATTTGAAATTACATATCCTATTACATCATAAAGTTTCAACAGCTACATCTTCAGAGACGATGGAAATGAGCATCCACCGACACACTGAAGTCATACAGGTTCACAGTTAGGTTTACACAAACTTTTCCTACAACTTCACCCCAGCCATTAAAAACATCAAAGGAGAATGTTAGGTTGTTATTCATGATGAATTCCTGAAAAAGCATACAAAAATAGTCAACGCAAAGTTGGTGAGCTTCACAGGTTTATTAAATAGATAATATTGATGTATTATACATACAAACAAACCTTACATAGTAATCAGATTATCCATATCTGTCATATCATATTCACATAAATCAGATAACATAGCATTATAACACTCATTCTGTTAATGCAGGAGATATCTCCTAAGTAGCGCTACCAATGTTATCTAACGGTTCCACATCCGAACTAATGGTTGTAACATAAATTTCGGTAATAATACATCAATTCATAAATTAGTATGCTTTTTCCCCAAAATTTGATAAAAACAAAATGGGCCATGAAACTCACCTTTACTCCAAGTAATAACCTATAAAAAAAGAATTTCATAGTTTAGAAAACTTAACTATTTTCTTCAAAATTTTCAGTACCTCAATAGATTTGGAAATTTTTATAACAAATAGGTTTATTAATCTGGAATATCACGTTAATTTCTTATTTCCAAGATATTAACAGATTATTTTCTATAATTGTTATAAAGTCATCATAAATTGCCAAAAATAGTTTCCGTAGTCCAAAAATTCCTAAAATTTTACAGAAGGTCATCATAATAATTAGAACTTCTTATAAATTTATCAAAGTCTAATACATAACAGATTAGTTTCTGTAATTGTTACAATAATCCTATTTCTTCACAAAAATAGCTATATAGCTCCAAAAATTATTAAATTATACATTCTGTAGCTTTGGATTTATCAGTTTATCCATGATTTTCTCAGATTTTATTATGCTTTTAAGTATTTATTCTGATTTTTCTACTACAGAACATGTAAAAATTCATATTTCAATCATAACAAAGGAATAAATTCTGAAATAATTCCAGGGACCTAGTACTCAAAAAGGATCATTTGGTGATTTATTAGAATTTTATGGAATTTATTTATATTTATTGCTTATTTCCAGATTATGTCTTTCTTTTAAAATTTGGAACAATGTTTGTTCCCACAATCTTTAATGTCTTTATGATGTAAAATTCCTTGTAATATGTTCACATATAATGCTTTTGATTATATGTGTTGGTTAAACACATATGTCATACATATATATCTATATGTTGACATACAAGTTTAGCTTAGGAATTGATACCTTTGGTTGTTACTTGCTTATGAAACCGAGAGATATGCTTGTTACAAGAACCAAGTATACGAGGGTGGTGGTGTGTGTGTGTTCGGGAGGTGACCGAGAGTTTTTAGAGAGAAAAGTTAGCGGTGGACTTCACCAAACCGAGAGTTCCTTATGTAATGGAGGAGATAATCATTACTCCTAAGTCTAGGGTGATGAGTGTGGTTTATAGAGCTCTTAGGTGGCTTTACTAGATATTAAGGTGGCGGATTTTGTGGGTGTGTCTAGATGGAGCCGAGGATGTGGCGGTGGTTTGTGTCCAAGTTTCAACCGAGAGTTTGAATAAAGAGGTGGAGTCGGCTGCCATTAAGAGTCCCATCATTACTCTAGGATACTAGACACTCAAGGTGGCATGCATACACATATGCTTGGTGTTTGAAGAGCTAGGTGCGGGGTTTGATAGATGGTGAGGTGTCCCACCCGATTTGAGGTTTAATCATCTCTTAAGTCGGTGTTTTAAGGGTTAATGAACCGGTTCTCAATCTTAAATGGTACTTAGGTTTAAGGTTTAGGTGTAGGAGATGTGTTTAGTTTTGTTTTGATGTTAAGTTCTCTTGATGTTAACTTGTACTTATGGTGTTTGGTTGGGTTGTGTTTTGATGTTGTTTATGGATGTATCTTAATCATATATGGTTTAATATCAAAGAATGGTTGTTTTGAATACATGCTCACGTAAATTATACATGCATGCAACCATGCATACGTGCAACACATAGTATATACATAATACACACATGTACACACATATATTTTAACAAGAGATGACATATGCATGAGTAAAACATAGATAATATACATGTATATATGTTTCTTAACAAAGATGGTTCATGCACACGTAAAAAGGTATGCATGCGACCATGCGTACGTATACTTGTATATATATACAAGTGAACAATATACTTAGTAAACAAAATGAAAGCATGCATTCGTTTATGCAAATATATTATATATATATATATATAATATATATATATATATATATATATATATATATTAACCTAGGTGTGTGGCTTAGTTATATGAATGAACTTGTGTATAATATTTCTTAATCTAGGGTGTCACATTCTCCCCCGTAAAGATAATTTCGTCCCGAAATTTATTTGGTTAGTAATGAACTTATCTGACCATTGACTTGGAATAGATGGGGGTATCTTCTTTTGATTTCATCTTCTCTTTCCCACGTATACTCAGGTCCTCTCTTAGCATTCCACTTAATCTTACTATAGAAATTTTGCCTCTTCTTAGCTTTTTAACTTCTTGTCTAATATAGCGATTGGTTCTTCTGTGAAATGAAGCTTCTCGTCTATCTTTATTTCCTGAGCTGGAACTTTTAATGTTTCATCTGTTAAACATTTCTTTAGATTGGATACATGGAACGTGTGTGTACTTCACTTAATTCTTGAGGTAAATCTAGTTTGTATGCAACAGGACCAATTTTGTCAATAACTTCAAATGGTCCAACATATCTTGGGTTCAACTTATTTCTCTTTTCAAATCGAAAGATTCCTTTGGTAGGTGATATTTTTAGATAGACTTTGTCTCCAATTTGAAATTTAATGGCCTTCTTTTTATCAGCATAGCTTTTCTGTCGATCCCGTGCTGCCTTTAGTCTATTTTTGATTTCCTTGATTTTGTCAGATGTTTCTTGAATTATATCAGGACCTATAGTTGCCTATCTCCTACTTCATTCCAGCATAAGGGTGATCTGCATTTTCTTCCATACAAGGCTTCAAACGGGGCTGTTTAATGCTGGAATGATAACTATTATTATAGGAAAATTCTATCAAAGGTAGATGTATATCCCAGCTTCCTCCAAAGTCTAATGCACAAGCACGTAACATATCTTCTAGTGTTTGTATTGTCCTTTCACTTTGTCCATCTTGTTGTGGGTGGAAGGCGGTGCTAAGATTTATTCGGGTTCCTAAAGCTTTTTGTAGGGTTTGCCAAAATCTTGATATGAATCTACTGTCTCTATCAGATATAATGGAGATTGGTATTCCATGTCTGGATACGATTTCTCGTATGTAGATTCTTGCCAATTTTCTACTTTGTAATCTTCTCTAATTGGCAGAAAGTGTGCTGATTTGGTAACCTATCTACTATAACCCAAATAGTGTCATAACCACTAGAAGTTCTTGGTAACTGGTTACAAAATCCATAGTAATTTGATCCCATTTCCATTCTGGAATTTCAGGTTGTTGTAGATATCCTGAAGGCTTTTGATGTTCTGCTTTGATTCTTGAACACGTGTTACATTTTTCTACAAACTCCCCAACTGATCTTTTCATACCAGGCCACCAATAATGATTTTTCAAATCTTTATACATTTTGTTATTCCCTGGATGTACTGAGTATTTTGACTTATGTGCTTCTTCCAATATAACCTTTCTAAGTATGGTATCATTAGGTATCCAGATTCTTTCTTTAAATTTTAAGATCCCATGTGTATCTGCCTGTAAATTCTTTTCTTGTCCTTTTATTTCTACCTTACTTTTCTGTTGGGCTTCCCATATTTGTCTTAGTAGATCTGATTGTAGTTCCATTCTCATGGCTCGTACCCGTAATGGTTTAGCCCTATCTTTTTCTAAAGCATCTGCAACTACATTGCCTTACCGGGGTGATATTTGATTTCACACTCATAATCACTTAGTAATTCTATCCATCTTCTTTGTCTCATGTTTAGCATTTTCTGCTCAAATATATGCTGTAAATTTGTGTTCTGTGTATATTGTACATTTTGTCCCATATAGATAATGCCTCCAAATTTTAAGTGCAAAGATCACTGCTCCCAATTCTAAGTCATGAGTAGTGTAGTTTTTCTCACTTCCCTAAGTTGTCTAGAGGCATATGCTATGACTTTACTTCGTTGCATTAATACACATCCAAATCCTTGACGAGACGCATCACAATATACTACAAAATCATCAGTCCCTTCTGGTAATGACAAAATAGGTGCACTACACAGCTTACTTTTCAAAAGTTCAAATGCATTCTTTTGTTTTTCTCCCCAAACATATGACTTGTCCTTTTGAGTTAATTCAGTCAAGGGTTGAGCTATCCTTGAAAAATTTTCTATAAACCTTCTGTAATATCCTGCTAATCCTAGAAATTGACGTACTCTGTTGGTGTCTTGGGATCTTCCCATTTAACAGCTTCTATTTTTGCTGGATCTACCTGTATCCCTTCTTGATTGACTATGTGTCCAAGGAATTGTACTTCTCTTTTCCAAAACTCACACTTTGAGAATTTTGCATATAATTTTTCTTTTCTTAACAACTCCAAGGTCAATCTTAGGTGTTGCTCATGATCTCCCTATTCTTAGAATAGATTAAAATGTCGTCTATAAAGACTATGACAAACTTATCTAAATAGGGTTTACAGATCCTATTCATTAGATCCATAAATATGGCGGGAGCATTGGTTAATCCAAATGGCATTACTAGAAATTCATAATGTCCATACCTTGTTCTGAATGCGGTCTTGGTATATCTTCATCCTGTATTCTTAGCTGATGATATCCTGATCTTAAGTCTATTTTTGAAAAGTAACTAGATCCTTGTAGTTGATCAAATAGATCGTCTATTCTAGGTAAAGGATACCTATTCTTTATAGTTACTTTATTAAGTTCCCTATAGTCTATACACATCCAAATGTTCCATCCTTTTTCTTGACAAATAAAACTGGTGCTCCCCAGGGTGACACACTAGGTCGTATAAATCCTTTATCCAAAAGTTCCTGAAGTTGGCTCATTAATTCCTTCATTTCAGTAGGTGCTAAACGGTAGGGTGCCTTAGCAATAGGGGTTGTTCCTGGCATCAATTCAATTGAATTCTACTTGACGTGGGGGTGGTAATCCAGGTAATTCATCAGGGAATACATCTGAGTATTCGTTGACAACTGGAACATCTTTCAGTTTTGCTTTGTCCATCTTAGTATCAACAATATGAGTCAGATAAGCCAAACAGTTATTCCTTAGATATTTTTGTGCATTCTTGCAAGAAATTATCTTTATGGTACCTCTAGGTTTTTCACCATATATACACAATATTCTATTCTCTTTAACCAAAGGAATTTTGATCATTTTCTTACCACATATTATCTCAGCTTGATTTTTACTTAACCAATCCATTCCTACAACAATGTCAAATCCTCCTAAATTAATAGGAATCAAATTTATGTTGAAATAGTTTTCATCTAGATTCATTGTACAATTTGGAATGATTTCACAAGCTTCGATTATCTTACCATCTGCTAACTCTATCATATATTTTTGTTCTAACTTTTCTGTGGTCAAATTAAGTAGTTGCCTAAATGTATTTGAAACAAAACTACGGGTTGCTCCAGTATCAAATAAACTAACAGTAGCATACTGGTTGTTATAGGGAACGTACCCGTGACAACTTCTGGTTCATGTCGCGCTTCTTCTGCCTGCATTATGAATGCTCTACCCCGAGGGTTGTTTGATTAAATGGTGCTCTTCCCTTCAGCTGCGGACATTCGTTTCGGCGATGATTTTCATTCCCACATTGATAGCAGATTGGTTTGGATTTGCAGGGTTTTTGCAGTCTCGGGATATATGCCCCTTCTTCTTGCAGTTGTAACAGATTACCATTGCACAATTGCCTTGATGGTATCTTTGGCAAGTGCTG
Organism: Flaveria trinervia; assembly: GCA_025506515.1. Taxonomy (NCBI): domain Eukaryota; kingdom Viridiplantae; phylum Streptophyta; class Magnoliopsida; order Asterales; family Asteraceae; genus Flaveria; species Flaveria trinervia. Next base: position 32,396,801 of record CM046452.1, on the reverse strand, counting down.
CACCATGGCTGGTTTTCTGTCTGGGGTTTCTTTTCCCGTGTCATCCCTAGGTAGTTCCGAGGGGGTTGTCTAACTACTCGTTTCTGAGGAGTTCCTCTAAATCTTTCTCCTGTGTTATCGTTATTCCACTTTCTCTTTTCTCGGATCTAGGTTATTTAACGATCCATTTCTTATCATTTCATTGTTAAACTTCCTGATAAACTTACAGTATCTTGAAAAGTTTTGGGCCTAGCTGATTTTACTAATCCCCTTATTTGTGGCACTAGTCCCCAAATATATCTTCCTATTCTTTTCGATTCTGGGGTTACTAGGTGTGGTACTAATCTCGAGAGTTCATTATATCTGTCGGTATATTCCCGATATGCTGCTCCTTTCATCTCTAAAGCTAGAAACTCAGTTTCTAACTTTTCTATTTCATTATAAGGGCAGTATTTATCTATAATCAAATTCCTGAATTCTTCCCAACTTATTTATTCATAACGTGCCTACCTTTGATGGTCATTTCCAACTTCCACCAGGATTGGGCTTCACCTTTAGTGAGTGTGAAGCAAACAAGGTTCTGTTGCTATTGGCACATTTGCTGATTTCCAGAGTTGACTCCATTTCATCTAACCAGCGTAAAGCCTGTACCGCTCCGCCTTTACCATCAAATTCTCGTGGTCTACAGGACATAAAAGCTTTGTAGGAGCATCCTCTTCTATTATAGCTTCCTCTTCTGGTTGTTCCCTCGTGGTATCATCCATGGGTATCTCATTACCTGGTGTTGTTGTTTCGAGATTTAGGTTTTGTTGGAGCTGAGTTACTAATGTGGGTATGGCAGCTTCTAATTGTTGTGCTACTATCCGTGTGATCCTCTCATCTTCATTGGTGTTTGGGTTATAGGGGTTTCTTCCCCAAGTCTGGTTCTAGGTCGTCCTCTTCGCGCCGTTCTTCTTATGGGCTGTGTGTCCCTTCTTGGCGGCATGCTTTTCTATAATTAATATAGTAAATAATAATAAGAATTTTTAGATTATAACAACATCCTACTTAACACATAAACAAGTAATAGCTTTGAACATAAAAGATATTTTTCTTTTAAGTTCTTATTTAAAGATTTCACATCAAAAGTTAGCTTCTAATTTCCCTGCACCCATTTCCATATTCTTGAGAAGATGTTTCCTGTAGGTGTTTTCAATTCCTTAACATCTTCTGAATATTCCTGATTTCTTGTTGAATTTCTTGAGCTGTTTAAGGGTGGTTGAGTGACTGTGTTTTGATCTTTATCCCTTTGTCTTAGCTTTACTTTCTTCGTTTCCGAGGGAGGTTAGTTTCTTGTATCTCCTTGCCTTCGTATTGCTTGGTCTTAAATTTGTTTCGGGTCGTACCCTTTTCCTGGGAGTTTTAATGGTATACCCTCCTACCATTACAGGTGCACGACGGACATAAAATTTAGGTTCGGGATTATCTTCTCCTTTGGTGAAAAAGATTCTAAAATTTGCTGAGGTTTAGGTTCAGGCGTAAATCCTTCGTGATTATTATAATCCGAGCATTCGGAAAAGTCAGTCTCACAAAATTTGTTATTGGTACTCATGGCTGCAACACAAATCTTTTCATGATTCAAACCCAATAGTTAGTTATCTATTTTTATACATATTATAAGTTTTCTGCATGAAACATACTTTAATATACATGGAATCATAATACACAAAATCATATATAACACATAATTATACATATATGAGCTTATGGTTATAGTCTAGTATTTTTATGGTACCTAATTCTCTAACAATGGCTCTGATACCCACCTGTCACATCCCGGCGGAAGCGTGAGATACTTAGGGAGTGACTTGATTGTTCAGAACTCATTGTCGGGTACTAATTAATAAACAACGCATAATCATACATATTTTATAACATAATATTAAGGTTAGGATTACATAAAATCATAATAGGCAAAATTTGAAATTACATAATCCTATTACATCATAAAGTTTCAACAGCTACATCTTCAGAGACGATGGAAATGAGCATCCACCGACACACTGAAGTCATACAGGTTCACAGTTAGGTTTACACAAACTTTCCTACAACTTCACCCCAGCCATTAAAAACATCAAAGGAGAATGTTAGGTTGTTATTCATGATGAATTCCTGAAAAAGCATACCAAAAATAGTCAACGCAAAGTTGGTGAGCTTCACAGGTTATTAAACAGATAATATTGATGTATTATACATACAACCAAACCTTACATAGTAATCAGATTATCCATATCTGTCATATCATATTCACATAAATCAGATAACATAGCATTATAACACTCATTCTGTTAATGCAGGAGATATCTCCTAAGTAGCGCTACCAATGTTATCTAACGGTTCCACATCCGAACTAATGGTTGTAACATAAATTTCGGTAATAATACATCAATTCATAAATTAGTATGCTTTTTCCCAAAAATTTGAAAAACAAAATGGGCCATGAAACTCACCTTTACTCCAAGTAATAACCTATAAACAAAAGAATTTCATAGTTTAGAAAACTTAATTTTTCTTCAAAATTTCAGTACCTCAATAGATTTGGAAATTTTTATAACAAATAGGTTTATTAATCTGGAATATCACGTTAATTTCTTATTTCCAAGATATTAACAGATTATTTTCTATAATTGTTATAAAGTCATCATAAATTGCCAAAAATAGTTTCCGTAGTCCAAAAATTCCTAAAATTTTACAGAAGGTTCATCATAATAATTAGAACTTCTTATAAATTATCAAAGTCTAATACATAACAGATTAGTTTCTGTAATTGTTACAATAATCCTATTTTCTCACAAAAATAGCTATATAGCTCCAAAAATTATTAAATTTATACATTCTCTAGCTTTGGATTTATCAGTTTATCCATGATTTTCTCAGATTTTATTATGCTTTTAAGTATTTATTCTGATTTTTCTACTACAGAACATGTAAAAATTCATATTTCAATCATAACAAAGGAATAAATTCTGAAATAATTCCAGGGACCTTAGTACTCAAAAAGGATCATTTGGTGAATTTATTAGAATTTTATGGAGTTTATTTATTTATTGCTTATTTCCAGATTATGTCTTTCTTTTAAAAATTTGGAACAATGTTTGTTCCCACAATCTTTAATGTCTTTTGATGTAAAATTCCTTGTAATATGTTCACATATAATGCTTTTGATTATATGTGTTGGTTAACACATATGTCATACATATATCTATATGTTGACATACAAGTTTAGCTTAGGAAATTGATACCTTTGGTTGTTACTTGCTTATGAAACCGAGAGATGCTTGTTACAAGAACCAAGTATACGAGGGTGGTGGTGTGTTGTGTTCGGGAGGTGACCGAGAGTTTTTAGAGAGAAAAGTTAGCGGTGGACTTCACAAACCGAGAGTTCCTTATGTAATGGAGGAGATAATCATTACTCCTAAGTCTAGGGTGATGATGTGTGGTTTATAGAGCTCTTAGGTGGCTTTACTAGATATTAAGGTGGCGGATTTTGTGGGTGTGTCTAGATGGAGCCGAGGATGTGGCGGTGGTTTGTGTCCAAGTTTCAACCGAGAGTTTGTATAAAAAGAGGTGGAGTCGGCTGCCATTTAAGAGTCCCATCATTACTCTAGGATACTAGACACTCAAGGTGGCATGCATACATATGCTTGGTGTTTGAAGAGCTAGGTGGCGGTTTGATAGATGGTGAGGTGTCCCACCCGATTTGAGGTTTTAATCATCTCTTAAGTCGGGTGTTTTAAGGGTAATGAACCGGTTCTCAATCTTAAATGGTACTTAGGTTTAAGGTTTAGGTGTAGGAGATGTGTTTAGTTTGTTTTGATGTTAAGTTCTCTTGATGTTAACTTGTTCTTATGGTGTTTGGTTGGGTTGTGTTTTGATGTTGTTTATGGATGTATCTTAATCATATATGGTTTAATATCAAAGAATGGTTGTTTTTGAATACATGCTCACGTAAATTATACATGCATGCAACCATGCATACGTGCAACACATAGTATATACATAATACACACATGTACAACATATATTTTTAACAAGAGATGACATATGCATGAGTAAAACATAGATAATATACATGTATATATGTTTCTTAACAAAGATGGTTCATGCACACGTAAAAAGGTATGCATGCGACCATGCGTACGTATACTTGTATATATATACAAGTGAACAATATACTTATGTAAACAAAATGAAAGCATGCATTCGTTTATGCAAAAATATATATATATATATATATATATTATAATATAACCTAGGTGTGGCTTAAGTTATATGAATGAACCTTGTGTATAATATTTCTTAATCTAGGGTTGTCACAGACAATGACAATGACAATGACAAGACAATGACAATGACATGACAATGACAATGACAATGACAATGACAATGACAATGACAATGACAATGACAATGACAATGACAATGACAATGACATGACAATAACAATGACAATAACAATAACAATAACAATAAAATAACAATAACAATAACAAAACAATAACAAAACAATAACAATAACAATACAATAACAATAACAATAACAATAAACAATAACAATAACAATAACAATAACAATAACAATAACAAACAATAACAATAACAATAGCAATACCAATAGCAATAACATAGCAATACAATAGCAATAGCAATAGCAATAGCATAGCAATAGCAATAGCAATAGCAATAGCAATAGCAATAGCAATAGCAATAACAATGACAATGACAATAACAATAACAATAACATAACAATAACATAACAATAAACCTAACAATACAATAACAATAACAATAACAATAACAATAACAATAACAATAACAATAACAATAACAATAACAATAACAATACAATACAATAACAATAACAATAACAATAAGAATAACAATAACAATAACAATAACAATAACAATAACAATAACAATAACAATAACAATAACATAACAATAACAATACATAAATAACATAACAATAACAATAACAATAACAATAAAATAACAATAACATAACAATAACAATAACAATAACAATAACAATACAATAACAATAACAATAACAATAACAATAACAATAACAATAACAATAACAATAACAATAACAATAACCATAACATAACAATACACCATAACAATAACAATAACAATAACAATAACAATACCATACAATAACAATAACAATAAAAAACAATAACATAACCATAACAATAACATAACAATAACAATAACAATAACAATAACATAACAATAACAATAACAATAACAATAACAATAACAATAACAATAACAATAACAATAACAATAACAATAACAATAACAATAACAATAACAATACATAACAATAACAATAACAATACAATAACAATAACAATAACAATAACAATAACAATAACAATAACAATAACAATAACAATAACAATAACAATTAACAATAACAATAACAATAACAATAACAAAACAATAACAATAACAATAACAATAACAATAACAATAACAATAACAATAACATAACAAACCAATAACAATAACAATAACAATACAATAAACATAACAATAACAATAACATAACAATAACAATAACAATAACAATAACAATAACAATGACAATGACATGACAATGACAATGACAATGACAATGACAATGACAATGACAATGACAATGACAATGACAATGACAATGACAATGACAATGACAATGACAATGACAATGACAATGACAATGACAATGACAATGACAATGACAATGACAATGACAATGATGACAATGACAATGACAATGACATGACAATGACAATGACAATGACAATGACAATGACAATGACAATGACAATGACAATGACAATGACAATGACAATGACATGACAATGACAATGACAATGACAATGACAATGACAATGACAATGACAATGACAATGACAATGACAAGACAATGACAATGACAATGACAATGACAATGACAATGACAATGACAATGACAATGACAATGACAATGACAATGACAATGACAATGACAATGACAATGACAATGACAATGACAATGACAATGAAAGACAATGACAATGACAATGACAATGACAATGACAATGACAATGACAATGACAATGACAATGACAATGACAATGACAATGACAATGACAATGACAAGGACATGACAATGACAATGACATGATGACATGACAATGACAATGACAATGACATGACAATGACAATGACAATGACAATGACAATGACAATGACAATGACAATGACAATGACAATAACAAATGACAATAACATAAACAATAACAATAACAAAACAATAACAATAACAATAACAATAACAATAACAATAACAATAACAATAACAATAACAATAACAATAACAATAACAATAACAATAACAATAACAATAACAATAGCAATAACAATAGCAATAACAATAGCAATAGCAATAGCAATAGCAATAGCAATAGCAATAGCAATAGCAATAGCAATAGCAATAGCAATAGCAATAGCAATAACATGACAATAACAATAACAATAACAATAACAATAACAATAACAATAACAATAACAATAACAATAACAATAACAATAACAATAACAATAACAATACAATAACATAACAATAACAATAACAATAACAATAACAATAACAATAACAATAACAATAAGAATAACAAGAACAATAACAAACACATAACAATAACATAACAACAAAACAATAACAATAACAAAACAATAACAATAACAATAACAATAACAATAACAATAACAATAAACAATAACAATAACAATAACAATAACAATAACAATAACAATAACAATAACAATAACAATAACATAACAATAACAATAACAATAACAATACAATAACAATAACAATAACAATAACAATAACAATAACAATAACAATAACAATAACAATAACAATAACATAACAATAACAATAACAATAACAATAACATACAATAACAATAACAATACAATAACAATAACAACAATAACAACAATATCACAATAACAATAACAATAACAATAACAATAACATAACATAACAATAACAATAACAATAACAATAACAAACAATAACAATAACAATAACAATAACAATAACATAACAATAAACAATAACAATAACAATAACAATAACAATAACAATAACAATAACAATAACAATAACAATAACAATAACAATAACAAAACAATAACAAATAACAATAACAATAACAATAACAATAACAATACCCATAACATAACCATAACAAACCATAACAATAACCAAACAATAACCATAACAATAACATACAATGACAATGACAATGACAATGACAATGACAATGACAATGACAATGACAATGACAATGACAATGACAATGACACAATGACAATGACAATGACAATGACAATGACAATGACAATGACAATGACAATGACAATGACAATGACAATGACAATGACAATGACAATGACAATGACAATGACAATGACAATGACAATGACATGACAATGACAATGACAATGACAATGACAATGACAATGACAATGACAATGACAATGACAATGACAATGACAATGACAATGACAATGACAATGACAATGACAATGACAATGACAATGACAATGACAATGACAATGACAATGACAATGGACAAGACAATGACAATGACAATGACAATGACAATGGACAATGACAATGACAATGACAATGACAATGACTGACCATGACATGACAATGACAATGACAATGACATGACAATGACAATGACAATGACAATGACAATGACAATGACAATGACATGACAATGACAATGACATGCAATGACAATGACAATGACAATGACAATGACAATGACAAATGAATGACAATGACAAACAATGACAAGACAATGACAATGACAATGGACAATGACAATGACATGACAATGACAATGACTGCACTGACAATGACAATGACAATGACAATGACAATGACAATGACAATGACAATAGACAATGACATAACAATACAATAACAATAACAATAACATAACATAACAATACAATAACAATAACAATAACAATAACAATACAATAACAATACATAGCATAACAATAGCAATAGCATAGCTAGCAATAGCAATAGCATAGCCAATAGCAATAGCATAGCAATAGCAATAGCAATAGCAATAGCAATAGCAATAGCAATAGCAATAGCAATGCAATAGCAATACAGCATAGCAATATCAATAGCATAGCAATAGCAATAGCAATAGCATAGCAATAGCATACAATAGCAATAGCAATAGCAATAGCAATAGCATAGCAATAGCAATAGCAATAGCATAGCAATAGCAAACAAGAGCAATAACAATGCCAATAACAATGACAATAACAATGACAACAACAATAACAACAACAATAACAACCAATAACAACAACAATAACAACAACAATAACAACAACATGACAACAACAATGACACAACAATGACAACAACAATAACAACAACAATCAACACAATAACAACAACAGACCCGAAGAGCAACCGCAAGAGCAACCGCAAGAGCAACCGCAAGAGCAACCGCACAGCAACCGCAACAGCACCGCAACAGCACCGCACACCAACCGCAACAGCAACCGCAACAGCAACCGCACAGCAACCGCAACAGCAACCGCAACCGCAACCGCAACACGCAACCGCAACCGCAACCGCAACCGCAACCGCAACCGCAACCGCAACGCAACCGCAACCGCAACCGCAACCGCAACCGCAACCGCAACCGCAACCGCAACCGCAACGGCAACCGCAACGGCAACCGCAACGGCACCGCAACGGCAACCGCAACGCAACCGCAACGGCAACCGCAACGGCAACGGCAACGGCAACCGCAAGCGGCAACGGCAACGGCCCGGCAACGGCAACGCAACGGCAACGGCAACGGCAACGGCAACGGCAACGGCAACGGCAACGGCAACGGCAACGGCACGGCAACGCAACGGCACGGCAACGGCAACGGCAACGGCAACGCAACGGCAACGGTCAAACGGCAACGGCAACGGCAACGGCAACGGCAACGCAACGGCAACGGCAACGGCAACGGCAACGGCAACGCACGGCAACGGCAACGGCAAACGGCAAGGCAACGGCAAATGCAACCGCAACGGCAACCGCAACGGCAACCGCAACGGCAACCGCAACGGCAACCGCAACGGCAACCGCAACGGCAACCGCAACGCAACCGCAAAACCGCAACCGCAAAACCGCAACCAGCAACCGCAACAGCAACCGCACCGCACCGCAACCGCCAACCGCACCGCAACCGCAACCGCAACCGCAACCGCAACCGCAACCGCAAAAACCGCCGAAACCGCAACCGCAACCGCAACCGCAACCGCAACCGCAAACCGCAACCGCAACCGCAACCGCAACCGCAACCGCAACCGCACCGCACCGCAACCGCACCGCAACCGCAACCGCAACCGCAACCGCAACCGCAACCGCAACCGCAACCGCAACAGCAACAGCAACAGCAACAGCAACAGCAACATCAACAGCAACACACAGCAACAGCAACACAACAGCAACAGCAACAGCACAGCAACAGCAACAGCAACACAACAGCAACAGCAACAGCAACAGCAACAGCAACACAACAGCAACAGCAACCCAAGCAACAGCAACGCAACAGCAACACAACAGCAACAGCAACAGCAACAGCAACACAACATCACAGCAACGCAACATCAACAGCAACAGCAACATCAACAGCAACAGCAACAGCAACAGCAACACAACAGCAACAGCAACGCAACAGCAACAGCAACAGCAACAGCAACAGCAACACCAAACAACCAACAGCAACAGCAACAGCAACACAACACACAGCAACAGCACAGCAACACACAGCAACAGCAACACAACAACGCACAGCAACATCAACCACAGCAACAGCAACAGCAACAGCACACAACACAACAGCAACAGCACGCAACAACAGCCATCAACAGCACAGCACAGCACAGCACAGCAACTCAACAGCAACAGCAACAGCAACAGCACAGCAACAGCAACAGCAACATCAACAACAGCAACAGCAACAGCAACAGCAACCAACATCAACAGCACAGCAACAGCAACACAACAGCAACAGCAACAACACACAGCACAAACAACAGCAACACAACAGCAACAGCAACAGCAACAGCACAGCAACACACAGCAACAGCACAGCAACAGCAACACAACAGCAACAGCAACAGCAACAGCAACAGCAACAGCAACAGCAACAGCAACAGCAACAACGCAACAGCAACAGCAACACACAGCAACAGCAACAGCAACATCAACACAACAGCAACATCAACAGCAACAGCAACCAGCAACACAACAGCCACAGCAACAGCACAGCAACAGCAACAGCAACAGCAACAGCAACAGCAACAGCAACAGCAACAGCAACATCAACAGCAACAGCAACCAGCAACAGCAACCAACAGCAACAGCAGAGCAACAGCACAGCAAGAGCAACAGCAGAGCAACATAGCAAGAGCAAAAGCAACAGCAACAGCACAGCAACAGCAACCAGCAACAGCACAGCAACAGCAACAGCAACAGCAACAACAACAGCAACAGCAACAGCAACAGCAACAGCACAGCAACAGCAACAGCAATAGCACAGCAATAGCAATAGCAATACAATAGCAATAAGAATAGCAATAAGAATAGCAATAGCAATAGCAATAGGAATTCCAATAGCAATTAGCAATAGCAATAGCAATGCAATAACAATAACAATACAATAGCAATAGCAAGAACAATAGCAATACCAACAATAACAATAACAATAACAATACAATAACAATAACAATACAATAACAATAACAATAACATAACAATAGCAATAGCAATAGGAATAGCAATAGCAATAACAATAACAATAACAATAACAATAATAACATACAATAACAATAACAATAACAATAACAATAGCAATAACATAACAAGAACATACAATAGCAATAGCAATAGCAATAGCAATAGCAATAGCAATAGCATAGCAATAGCAATAGCAATAGCAATAAATAGCCAAGCAATAACAATACAATAACAATAACATACAATAACAATAACACTAACAAAACAATAAAACAATACAATAACTAACAATAACATAACAATAACAAACAATACAAAACATAACAATAACATAACAATAACAATAACATAACAATAACAATAACAATAACAATAACAATAACATAACATAACAATAACAATACAATATAAAACATAACAATAACAACATAACATATACACATAACAAAAACAATAACATAACATAACAATAACAATAACAATACCAATAACAATAAAATAACAATACAATAACAATAACAATAACAATAACAATAAACAATAACAACAACAATAACAAGGTTTTAAGTGCTCATGCTGGGTTTTTGTCTCGGTTTATATGCTTATATGCTTATGTTTTGTGTGGTGTGTTCGTGTGTGTGTATTTGGTGTTTGTTAGGTGTTTGAACTCATTTGCAAATGGGTTAGAAGGAAGAAGCACCCAAAGTTGTACCAAGTGAGTTTCTAGACCTCGGTTTTACTTGTTTTAAAATCTTCCTGGGGCTGAAAATGTATTTAAATGATTTTCAAATGTTTATGTATGTATACCCGTATGTATTATGCATGTTTGATGATGTTCATTAGGAATTATTAAGTTGTTTATGCTTAGAATAGCCTTGGTAAGATTAGAACAATTATGCTTGATGTTTGGGTTTGAAATTATCCTAGGAACATGTTGAGGAGAAGGTTCATGCGCCTAAATAAGGCCCATGCGCCTAAATAAGGCCCATGCGCATGGAAATGCCTTAGAAATGATTAAGTGTAGCTCGTGCGCCTGAACAGTGCCCCCATGTGCCTACAATATTAGTCAGAAAACTAAGTGTAGGGCCATGCGCCTCAATAGTACCCATGCGTCTGAATAATCCCATGCGCCTAAGTTTCCATACGCCCGAATAGCCCATGCGTCTAAGTGTCCATGCGTCCGAATGGACAATACGCTCTAATAGTGTCCATGCGCCTGAATGGTTCATGTGCCTAAGTGTTAAAGTAGTTAAGTGTTGGTTGATGCGCCTATATAGTGATGAAGCACCCAAACAGGGCCCAGGCGCCCAAATAGTGTCAAGCGCCTAACACTTAGAATTTATTACATAATTTTTGGATTATGTGCTTTTAGGGTTTTGACCGAGGTTTGACTAGGGTTTATTAATGATAGGTTTCATGCATGATTATGATTATTTATGATTGTTCCTTATTATTATTATTATTATTATGGTGTGTGACTTTACGTGGTGTGTTTACTATCGTAACGTAAGGTATATTAGTATTAATAAAGAGGAAGAGCAATAAAGAAGAGATGTGGAACTTTAATAAAATGTTAACAAGTCTTGCAAGCTTACAGGAGGTACATGACCATGTTGTCGTTAGCTCAACTGTGATGTGGGTTAGCTACCCTATTATGCACACGGGGCCAGTCAATTGAGATTGGCGGACCTTTGCAGCATACCCTAGGTGATTGGGCCGGCCTTGTATACAGTAATCAGAGCCCTTTTGAGGGAAATGAGGGCCCATCACCAGTCCCCCCCACGCATACAGTTTAGGGTATTGCTCATTGGTCCATACAGATAGTGAAAGTTAAAAAAATAAAAGAGTACAAAGTAAACAAGGCATACAGTAAAGAGATAAAAGTATTACCTAATTGTATAGTTAGTACGTGCTCATGTATAAAGAGATGAGTTTTCATAAAAAGAGTATTTTCATATATATACCTACAGAACGTATTTTATTACTTTTAAAACTAGAACTCATTCAGCAATGCTGACTTTTATACATTTTCAGTTGGCAGGTAAATATTGCTGAGGATGGCACGAGGGTGAAGCTACTCGGCAGGAAAAGACTGACATCCATTCATACTTATTACTGCTGTTGTTTTGTGATGCAATTAAATAGTTCTTTTGTAATCGATTAAACAATAGTGTATTGCTCAACAACAATGTTTTAGTGAAATGAATGGTTTTTGTTAAAATGATTCCGCTGCTTAAGGTTGGAAATTTAAAATGTTTTTAATGTATTTAATGCTTTGAATGACCAACTGTGAGGTCTACGGAATGGGGCCTTACAAGTTGGTATCAGATCCAAAGTTTAAGAGAATTGGGTTAAATAAATTTTTAAAACCTACACTTAAAATGAAAATGGGACAATTGGAGGGATGTCAGCCCGAGTAGCTCCGTGCCATCAAGTATGTCTTTTCTTAATGTTAACCGGTCTTATGTTCTCTTAGTAGATTTAGATACTAATTAAGTCAGGATAGGAAATGCTTGGGGTATGAAGATTAAAGTAAGTGGCTAATCACAACTGGTCATTGTAATTAGGGACTTACTATACTTGACATAAACTGAGTTGTTACCTTGAATGACCGTGTTAGTGTTTAAATCTTATAGCGTGTTAGAGGATGGCTGGACGAAAATATTCCAAGACTCCTAGAGGAAGAGGCCGTCCACATGTGACAAGGAGTAGTGCTAAGGCTCCTGAGAGGGCCCATGAGAACCCAGAGGTCCATGGCCGGAGCAAAGAGAATGAGAATGCTAGCTTGAATGCCTCAGCTAGGGAGGCGATTGTTGATGAAGTACACCAGGTCATGCAGACAGTCTTACCGTCTGTGGTGAATGAAGTCATGAGGGCTGTGAGAAGCGAGGAGAGGAAGGAGAAGGAGAATAGAAAGGGATCAACGGGCAAGGGAAGCAGAAGGGAGGAGGAACAACCAGAGCCTGAGACTGTGTTGTCCGAAGTGGAGGAGGATGATGTAGTGGGGGTAGCGACCGGAGGATGCAGTTATGGGGTGTTCCAAAGGTGTAAGCCCCCGACTTTTGATGGTAATGGCAATGCTGCTGCCCTCACCGCTGGGTGAAGGAAATGGAGGTAGTTTTGGAGATCAGTGAGTGCCACGAGGACCAAAAGGTGAAGTTTGCGACTCACTCTTTCGTCGATTCAGCGCTGTGTTGGTGGGTCAATATTGTCCAATCTGAGGGTGTGACATCCGTCATCGCAAGGTCCGTCAATTAACGCGGTTTTTGTTAACTTTCCCTTGATCGTTTATTCCTCATCTTTATTAACTGTTCGTGTGGATATCATACTTGTTTTACCATCTCTATGCTTGTGCTATCGTCGAAACGTTCGTCATCTTTAAAACTTTTACAAATTTCATCAACATTATCACTAAGTACATTGTTTTTTATATAATATTATTGTCATTAATAAAACCATTTTTAAATTACCAATTATCATTAAATACATTTTTATCATCAATATAATTAGCCTATTAAAGTCGTTTTCAACCGAAACAAATTTAGGAATTCGGAGACATAAGTGCAAGGACTAAATGTGCCATTTTCCAATCTTGGGTTGGGTATAAAAACCCCATTTCTAGCCCTAGCCTTCATTCTTCATCTTCTTCTTCTTCATTCTCTTCTTCACTTTCATCTTCTTCCTTGCACCAAAACCGCCCCGTTTGGTCCCGTTTTCTTCGTCTAAACTTCGACTACAACTGAGTCTACTCCATTCTTGCAGGTAGACGACCTTGGTCATCCCTTTTCTTGGTATTTCACTGCTGTCCATTTAGGGGTTTGGGTGTTCGGGTCCAACCCGAACACATGTGGTCGCGTGGGTGCCTATTATGTCTTTATGCGTGTTCTTCTTGTTTGTGTATGTTTGTTGTGTGTTTCTGGAAGTCCTTGTGGTGTAAAACCCATGCACGGAGCAGCCGGAGGCTACTCTGCACTTCTGTAGTCATGTGATGGTAAGGTAACATCAACACAATTGTCATTGCTCGACCACAAAGATTAAAGTCAATGCTATCAAGGCTATAAATACTATTCCAAATCAAATCAACCTAACATTTACAATTATCAACAACCGATTTATGACTACTAATAATTTAACAAATACTTCTCTCATAATAATGGATCTTTTACATAATATCACCGCAATGGCGACGGTTTCTAGTACTTGATCTACATAAGATCTAATACGTGTGTTTGCTTGTGTGTGTTACACGCGACCAAACCGATACAACCCGAACCGACTGAACGTTACTATTTACTTTATACATATCATTAATGCTTAACAATAACTGTCAATAGGTGTTTGATTGTTCTTTACATACAACACTTGGGAAACTCTGATCATTCATACTTACCACTTAACAAGTGAGTTTCGTGGCCCCTTTTTATGCTTATACAACTTTTCAATTATTTACAAACTTGGGGGAAAAGTATGCTCACCCACTTTTCATGCTGTACAACTTACATACAATTTACATACTTGGAATCAACGTGTTACTGTTTTGTGAGTACTTATCTGATACATGCTTGAGTTCAATGTGTGGTACTTTCTTTACAACCATTTAATTCTAGTGTGGGAACCGACGAATAGGTATTGGTAGTACTACTGGGTTGACACTCCCACCCTTGTTTGTTGGTATATTAGTTAGTACCTACAATAGCCAGGAACGGGCCTTGGTCTGTGTGTACGTTGTTAGGTTTGGTTGTAAAGCTCATGTCATGTGATTTTGCTTACATATAACTGTATACACGGTATTCCGCAACAATTTATACAACATCAATTACTTATTTACATTTAAACCTTTGAGCTCACCAACAATTTTGTTGACCATTTTGAGCATATCTTTTTAGGTGATCATGCTAATTGAAGATCTAGGTGTGCTGCCTTAGTGGAGACCCTAGGATGCATTTTGAGTCTAAACATTGTCCTTTGGACTTTGTTGTAGTTGCTTTAAACAACATCATACTTTTGTAACTTGTTCCCGGTTGTGGGAAATACATTACAATGTTTTCTTCTTGTTTATGTGAATCATGTATTATGTTATGCTTATGGCTATGTTGTCGTGAATATTGACTAAACATGATACAAGTCTCCTTTGTCGGGTGTCGTCATGACACGCTTTGTCATCATTTATTATATTGCATCTCTATTGCTTACCATGTGTTATGATGATCCGTCTCGTTACATCCCCGTGTTTTCGCTCTTAGCGGTGGTGTGACAGACTGGTATTAGAGCCATTGGTTATAGAGAATTAGGCAATTCACTTGACTTAGACTATAACCTAGGAACATTCATGTAGATTTGCATGCTAGGGTTGTGTGCATTTTATATCTCGTGTATGTGTTCCTCTTTGCTTGATTCGTTTATCTATCTACCTTGTGATCTTTTCACCCTATGAGAGAGCCCTTGTGCTCACTCCTTATGTGATGCTTCTATTGGATCTTCCGTTCCCTCTGCGCGCCGAGTTGGTTTATCAAACCCGGGTATTAACCCGAAGAGATCTCTACGGATCATGCTATTGCGCTTGACCTTGGACACTGAGATTTACCCTGAGGAGGTTATGTCTGAAACCTCGAAAGAGGAGGAGATAGACAACCTTCGCTAGACTAACATGATTATATGCATGGGTTGCAATTATTATGATGGATTACTGTTGGAACATTCTCTATACATGGTGTGAGAACTACATGACTTGTATGTGATGTGTGGTAACAACAAGTGTGATATTAACTTGGAATGCTGGATTTTGATGAGTGGTATGGATAATATACTTTGAAATGGTTAAAGCTTACGTGTTTACTACTTCTATGATTAGAAAATGCCGCCTCGAAGAGTTACCTACAGCAACAATGGCGGAAGTGAAGCCCTGAGGGGCAGAGGCAAAGGCAGAGTAGAGCACCAAGAACAAATGATGGCCCTGCCAGCAACAATCAGGGGACAGGAAACCCTGATGTGGCAACTCTGATCGCTCAACAGCTGGCCGCACTGATCCCAACTATTGTGGCCCAAGTGAGTGATGCTATTCAAAATCACCACCCCCATGGGGATGGTGGCAATGATAATGAGGATAATGGGAACCCGACTAGAACGAGAGTAACCAGGAGATCGGGAATGGTGGTACACCTGGTAACGAGACTGGGGTTGTTAATGCTAGAAGGGGGTGTTCATACAAGGAGTTTGTGGCCTGCAAACCGAAAGAGTTTGATGGAAAATATGGAGCGATAGCCCTAACTAGATGGCTTGAGAAAAAGGAGGCAGTGATTGACATTAGCGAGTGCCTCGACAGCCAGAAAATCAAGTATGCCACGTGCTCACTACAGGGCAAGGCACTAGCTTGGTAGAACACTCAGATACAGGCTAGGGGAAGAGAATCAGTGATGTAGATGTCATGGGATGAGTTTAAAGCACTGATCAGTGAGGAATACTGCCCCCTCAATGAGATGCAGAAACTAGAGCATACTGATCGTTTTCATGAGTTGGCAAGATTGGTTCCACATCTAGTCACTCCGAAATCAAAGAGGATCGAAAGGTACATTTGGGGACTTGCGCCTCAAATCCAAGCGATGGTAATAGCAGCTACTCCTCCTACAATCCAGAGCGCAATTCAGAAGGCTGGCGCTTTGACTGACGAGATGGTGAGAACAGGGGTATTGGGAAGAGGAACAGAGAAAAGAAAGGATGTTAGGGAAACGAGTCGGTCGAGTGCCGGAAATTTGACAAAAGGGACAAGACAACAAGAAATTTTGTGGCCGTGACACAGGGCAAGAGAGAGTATGTTGGGCCACACCCGTAATGTGATAGGTGCAACTTCCATCATCCCCCAGCAATGCCGTGTTGGGTGTGCGTGAACTGTAGCCGCCCGGGACATCTAGCAAAAGACTGCAGAACGGCGTTAAATTTGGTGGCACTAGTCAACGCGGTTAACCCGCTAGGAATTCCAGGGGCTGTTATGAGTGTGGAAGCCCTGATCACTACAGAAACATGTGCCCCAGACTGAATCGGGGGTTGGGTCAACAAGGGAACAAACAACAACCGGTGATGGCCATAGCTGGAAATCAATGCCTGGGAAATCAAGGGAATACAGCCTGGGGACATGCTTTGTCATTGGAGCCAACGATGCCCGTCAGGACCCGAATGTTGTCACGGGTACGCACTTACTCAATAATCACTTCGCATCTATACTATTTGATACTGGAGCAGACAATAGCTTTATATCTTTTGAGTTTGTGCAATTGCTTGATTTGAGTCCTAGTAGGCTAGAAACTGGCTACTCTGTAGAAATGGCCAATGGTAGGGTTGTTCAGGCTGATGAAATCATTAGAAAGTGCCCGTTGATATTGGAGGACCATGCCTTCGATATAGACTTGATACCCTTTGAGTTAGGAAGTTTCGACGTGATTGTGGGTATGGATTGGTTGTCGAAACACGAAGCTGAGATTGTCTATTGGGATAAAATAGTACGAATCCCCATGCCAAATGGGGAGGTGCTCAGAATTCAAGGAGAACAACCGGGAAGAAACCTAAAGCTTATCTCCTGCATGAAAGCATGCCGAAGTTTACGAAAACAGTGCTACGCTTTTCTGGCTCATATGGTAGGAAAGAAGGAAGAAGCGAGGTAACTGGTAGATATTCCAGTAGTCCAGGACTACCCAGATGTATTTCCTGATGACTTGCCTGGTTTTCGTCCTCCACAACAGGTGGAATTCGTATAGAGTTGGTTCCTGGAGCTACACCGATAGCAAAGATGCCATACCAGTTAGCGTCGTCTGAAATGCAGGAATTATCTAGTCAGTTACAAGAACTACTGGAGAAGGGTTTTATTCGGCCGAGTCACTCACCGTGGGGAGCACCAGTATTATTTGTCAAAAAGAAGGATGGGTCGTTCCGTATGTGTATCGATTACCATGAGTTGAACAAGTTAACCGTGAAGAATCGGTATCCTCTCCCAAGGGTTGATGATCTGTTTGACAAGCTACAAGGAGCTTCGTATTTCTCCAAGATCGACCTTTGTTCTGGATATCATCATCTAAGGGTTTTCAAGGAGGACATACTGAAAACAGCGTTTAGAACTCGTTATGGGCACTATGAGTTCTTGGTCATGCCGTTCGAGGTGACTAACGCACCAGCTGTGTTTATGGACCTAATAAAGCGGGTGTATAAAACTTATCTGGATAAGTTTGTGATCATGTTCATAGACGATACACATCTACTCCCAATCGAAAGAGGACCATGAAGAACACCTTCGAGCAATTCTGGAACTGTTGCGAGAGGAGAAACTTTTCGCCAAGTTCTCAAAGTGTGAATTCTGGTTGCGGGAAGTGAAGTTTTTGGGTCATGTGGTTAACGAGGATAGGACTCATGTAGATCCCAGCAGGATCGAAGCAGTGAAGAAATGGGATACACCCCAGACGCCCTCAGAGATACGACAATTCTTAGGATTGGCCGGATACTATCGTCGTTTCATTGTGAATTTTTCAAAGATCTCTCAACCGTTAACACTGCTGACTCAGAAAGACAAGAAGTTTGATTAGGGACATGGACAAGAACAAGCATTCAAAACACTGAAAGAGAAGTTGTGCAATGCACCGATATTGTCCCTCCCAGACGGAACTGACAATTTTGTGGTATACTACGATGCTTCACATCAAGGATTGGGATGTGTACTAATGCAGAAGGATAAGGTGATTGCCTACGCTTCACGACAACTTAAGGTGCATAAAAAGAACTATACAACTCATGATCTTGAGTTAGGCGATGTAGTATTTGCACTAAAGATATGGAGGCATTACCTGTATGGAACCAAATGCATCATCTACCCGGATCATAAGAGCCTCCAACATATCCTGGATCAGAATGAACTTAATATGCATCAGCGGCGTTGGGTGGAACTACTTAGCGACTACGATTGTGAAATCCGATATCATCTGGGGAAAGCTAACGTGATGGCTGATGCTTTAAGCTGCAAAGAACGCGCAAAAGCACTACGTGATCGAGCGTTGGGGTTGACTATTCAAACGAATTTGAAAGCTCAGATCCAAATTACACAAAGTGAGGCATTGAAAGAAGAAAACCTTGCGGGAGAAGAATTCCGAGGGTTGGATAAACAAATGATTTGCAAGGATGATGGTATACAATACTTCATAAATCGTATATGTGTACCCAGACGGGGAGGTGTACGTACCTTGGTCATGGATGAAGCACACAAGACGTGATATCCAATTCATCCTGGTATAGACAAGATGTACCATGATCTCAAGGATCTGTACTGGTGGCCAGGCATGAAAAAAGACATTGCCATGTACGTAAGCAGATGCTTGACATGCTCGAAAGTTAAAGCTGAACATCAGAAACCATCGGGATTACTACAGCAACCTGAAATTCCCGATTGGAAATGGGAGAACATAGCTATGGATTTTATTACCAAACTCCCTAGAACGAGCAGTGGGCATGATTCGATATGGTCGTTGTGGATCGAATGATGAAGTTAGCTCATTTCTTGCCGATCCAAGAAGACTACAAAATGGATAAATTGGTGAGATTGTACACAAAAGAGTTCGTGACAAGACACGGAGTACCGGTGTTGATCATATCCGACCGGGACAGCTGATTTACTTCATGATTTTGGCAGACATTGCGGAAAGCGATGTGCACTCGATTAGATATGAGTACCGCCTATCACCCTCAGACATACGGCCAAAGTGAACGAACTATACAAACATTGGAAGACATGCTCAGAGTGTGTGTAATCGACTTTGGTGGTAGTTGGGACAATCATCTACCGCTGATTGAGTTCTCTTACAACAACAGCTACCATACGAGCATTGGATGTGCTCCATTTGAAGCGTTGTATGGAAGAAAATGCAGATCTCCTGTTTGTTGGGCCGAGATTGGTGAAAGTCAATTAACAGGCCCAAAGATCATTCAAGAAACAACCGACAAGATTTTCCAAATCAAGGACAGACTAAAAGCTGCTAGGGATCACTAAAGGAGCTATGCCGACAACCATTGGAAGCCTCTAGAATTTAACATTGCAGATCAGGTTTTACTCAAACTCTCTCCTTGGAAGGGAATCGTTCGATTTGGAAAGAAAAGGAAGTTAGCCCCAAGATACGTAGGACCATTCAAGATACGTGTCGAACCTCAAGAAGTGTTTGGCTGACGAATCCCTTCACGTACCAATTGAGGACATCAAGATTGACGAAAAGCTTCATTATGTTGAGGAACCCATTGAGATCATGGATCGAAAGGTCAAGCAATTGAAGCGCAGTAGAATACCAATTGTTCGCGTGAGATGGAATTCAAAACGAGGGCCAGAGTTTACATGGGAACGGGAAGACCAGATGAAACTTAAATATCCACATCTATTCGAGGATGACACTCTTGGACCTAACTCCACCTGAATTTCGAGATGAAATTCTCTCAACTGGGGGATACTATGACATCCGTCACCGCAAGGTCCACCAATTAACATGGTTTTTGTTAACTTTCCCTTGATCGTTCAATCCTTATCTTTATTAACTGTTCATGGGTATCATACTTGTTTTACCATCTCTATGCTTGTGCTATCGTCGAAACATTCGCCATCTTTAAAACTTTTACAAATTCATCACCATATCACTAAATACATCATTTTTTTTATAATATTATTGTCATTAATAAAACCATTTTTAAATTACCAATTATCATTAAATACATTTTTATCATCAATATAATTAGCCTATTAAAGTCGTTTTCAACCGAAACAAATTTAGGAATTCGGGGACTTAATTGCAGGGACTAAATGTGCCATTTTCCAAACTTGGGCTGGGCATAAAAACCCCATTTCCAGCCCTAGCCTTCATTCTTCATTATCTTCTTCTTCATTCTCTTCTTCACTTTCATCTTCTTCCTTGCACCAAAACCACCTCGTTTGGTCCCGTTTTCTTTGTCTAGACTTCGACTACAATCGAGTCTACTACATTCTTATAGGTAGACGACTTGGTCGTCCCTTTTCTTGTTATTTCACTGCTGTCCATTTAGGGTTTCGGGTGTTCGGGTCGAACCCGAACACATGTGGTCGCGTGGGTGCGTGTGATCTCTTTGTGCATGTCTTCTTGTTTGTGTATATTTGTTGTGTGTTTTTGGAAGTCCTCGTGATGTTAAACCCGTGCACGGGGCAGCCGGAGGCTGCTCTGCACTTTTGCAGTTGCAAATCTGCCATTCTGGCTACTGGGTCTGTCATGCGACTAAGTCGTGCGATTGGGTGAGTCGTATGACTGAGTCATTCGGGCGACTGAGTTATGCCACTGCGTATGTCGTGCGACTGAGTCGTGCGATCGAATGAATGCATGCGATTGAGTCAATGCGGATGAGTGTATGCATGCGATTGAGTCTGCGATCGAATGATTGTGTGCCATTGTGCGTGTATCGCACGACTGAAGGCCAATCGTACGAATGAAGGTTTAATCGTACGAATGAAGCTGGTTCGTACGAATGAATGTTGATTTGTGCATATGGAGGTTGAGTCGTGTGATTGGGTGCTGTGTGGTGCGACTGAATGTCACTCGTGCGAGTGAAGGTTCAAGCGTACAAATGAAGCTGATTTGTATGAATGTGGGTTGATTCGTGCGAATGGAGTGTTGAGTTGTGCGTCTGGTCCTGTTGTGTGTGTGAATTCCTTCTCTCATAATAATGGATCTTTTACACAATATCCCCGACAATGGCGACGGTTTCTAGTACTTGGATCTACATAAAATCTAATACGTGTGTCAGCTTGTGTGTGTTACACGTGACCGAACCGATACAACCCGAACTGACTGAACGTTACTATTTACTTTATACATATCAGTAATGCTTAACAATAACTGCCAATAGGTGTTGACCGTTCTTTACATACAACACTTGGGAAACTTTATACATATCAGAAATGATTAGTGTAACTCATGCGCCTGAACCCTAAAAGCACAGACTCCCAAAAATTCTGCAGTAAATTCTAAGTGTTTAGGCGCTTTGACACTATTTAGGCGCATGGGCCCTGTTTGGGCGTTTTATCACTATGCAGGCGCATCAGCCAACAGTTAACCCTTTCAACACTTAGGGGCATGAGCTATTTCAGGCACATGGATACTATTGGGGCGTATGGTCCATTCGGACGCATGGACACCTTGACGCATGGGCTATTCAGGCGTATGGAAACTTAGGCGCATGGGGTTATTCAGACGCATGGGCACTATTGGGGTGCATGGATCTACTTTATTCGTCCGACTAATATTTTAGGCGCATGAGGGCACTGTTTAGGCGCATGAGTTACACTTAATCATTTCTAAGGCATTTCTAGGCGCATGGGCCTTATTTAGGCGCATGAACCTTCTGTTCAACATGTTTCTAGGATAATTCTGAACCAAACATCACGCCTATTTGTTCTAAGCTACTAAGGCTATTCTAAGCATGAAAAACCTATGAACATCTAAGTAACGTCATCAAACATGCATAATACATATGGGTAACATACATGAACATTGTAAAATCGTTTTAATAGATTTTAGCCCCAAGAAGAGTGTAAAACAAGTAAAAACTAGGGTCTAGAAACTCACCTGGTGCAACTTTGGGTGTTTCTTCCTTCTAACCCGTTTGCAAATGAGTTCAAACACCTAGCAAACCCACCAAACGCACACACACGAACACACACACAAACACATATGCATATAAGCATATAACCGAGACAAAACCCAACATAAACACTTAAAAACCTCGAATTCTTACCTTGAATTTAGCCTCCTCTTTTCTTCTTCTTCAAAAACCGAGAGTGTTTCTGCTCTCTTCCTTTCTCTCTCTAAAATGACCGAAGATTTGGGTGTCGAAAAGGTGATGGGCGGCCATGCCACCTTTATCACCAACCTTCCAAAGATTTTGTCCTTTTGGACACTTTTAGTCCCTCCACTTGGGCTTTTTTGTTTTTTTCTTTCTTTCTACTCTTCATTTCTTGTCTTCTTTTAAAGGAATAACCGGGTGTTACAAGTCCACCCCCTTAAATAGGTTTTGTCCCCGAAACCTGTTATTCCTCAAACATACGAGGGTAATGCTGCCTCATATCCTCCTCAGTCTCCCATGTAGATTTGGATTCCTTCCTATGCTTCCACTGTACATGCACAAGAGGAACCACTTTATTTCTTATGCTCTTTTCTTTTCGATCGATGATTGCCACTGGTTGCTCCACATAAGTGAGCCTTTCGTCTACTTTGATATCCTCTAGTGGAGCAATCATGTCTTCATCGGCTAAGCACTTTCTCAGATGAGATACATGGAACGTCAGGTGAATTCCATTTAACTCCTCTGGTAACTCCAATCTATAGGCCACCTATCCTACTCGAGCAATGATTCGGAAAGGTCCTATGTATCTTGGGCTTAGCTTACCTCGTTTCCTGAATCGGATGATCCCCTTCCTAGGTGAGACCTTCAACATAACCCGGTCACCCACCTAGAACTCAATTGGTCTGCGTCGTTTATTGGCATACGACCTTCTGTCTATCTTTAGCTGCCTTAATGAAGGCTTTAATCTTCTCAAGCTTCTCAGTCGTAGCCTTAATTACCTAGACGCTCCTAATTCCTTCTGACCAATATCACCCCAACAAACGGGTGTTCTGCATCTCCTACCATATAGCATCTCATATGGTGGCATGCCAATGCTGGAATGACAGCTATTGTTGTATGAGAATTCAACTAACGGTAAGTGGTCATCCCAACTTCCCCCAAAATCTATCACACATTCCCGAAGCATGTCTTCCAGTGTCTGAATGGTCCTTTTTGACTGACCATCAGTTTGGGGATGATAAGCCGTGCTAATATTTAACCTCGTCCCCATGGCGTCGTGAAATTTCTTCCAGAATTTGGATGTCTCACGGATCGGTAGGAAGTGAGCACTGTTCGTCAGACGGTCGACAATCACCCATATGGCATCGTACCCTTTCGGAGTACGCGGCAGCTTCATAATGAAATCCATGGTGATGTGCTCCCACTTCCATTCTGGGATATCCAAAGGTTGGATTTTTCCATACGGCTTCTGATGTTCGGCCTTCACTTGTAAGCATGTAAGGCACTTACTCACATATCCAGTACATCACGCTTCATACCCGGCCACCAATAATCTTTCTTCATATCTTGATACATTTTTGTGGCACCAGGATGAATGGAGTATCGAGTCTTGTGAGCTTCATCCATAATCTTCACACGTAGATCCCCAAAACAAGGAATCCACACCCGTCCAAATCGAGTTTTAACACCAAGTGCGTTTTCAGCCAATTCCCCAACCAGACCTCTCATCCTTTCAGAGGTAAAGATGATCTTCTTTTAGTGCCTCATCTTGAAGCTCTTTGACTTGCTTCATTACATCAGAGGTCATGATCAGTTGATATGCATTCACCCGAATCGACTCGGGCCTCTCCTTTCGGCTAAGGGCATTAGCCACCATGTTAGCCTTGCCCGGATGGTAATGGATCTTCAATCATAATCTTTTATGGGCTCCAACCATCTTCTCTGCCTCATGTTTAGGTCCTTCTGCTCAAAGAAGTACTTCAAGCTTTTGTGGTTAGTGAAAATGGTGCACTTGTCCTATACAGATAGTGCCTCCAAATCTTTAGTGCAAAGACCATGACTGCTAGCTCCAAGTCATGAGTAGGGTAATTTACCTTATGATCCTTTAATTTCAGGATGCATAGGCTATAACCTTCCCTCTATATTAACACGCACCCTAACCCCGAGTAGGAAGCATCTGAATAGACCACCAAATCCTGCTTCCTTCGGGTAATGACAGGACAGAAGCTTGAGTCAACCTTGCCTTTAACTCCTTGAATGCTTCTCTTGATCTTGACCCATACAAACTTCACACGGGTCAACTTGGTTATGGAGAAGCGATCTTGGAAAAGTTTGGATGAACCTTCTATAGTAGCCCCCCAACCTAAGAAGCTATGAATCTCAGATGGCGTTCTTGGTGACTTGCATTGCATAACTGCCTCCACCTTTGCCGGGTCCACCATGATCCCGTTGGATTCACTACATGACCCAAGAAATGAACTTCGTGCAACCCGAACGCGCACTTGGAGAATTGTCATACAATTTCTCCCTTCTTAATGTCTCCAACACCTCCCGAATGTGACCGGCATGCTCTTCTTCACTCTCGAGTAGATCAGGATATCATCAATAAACACAATCATTGATCTATCCATCATCGGCCGGCACACTCGATTCATCAAATCCATAGAGGCAGTTGGCGCGTTAGCTAGACCAAAAGACATAACGAGGAACTCGTAGTGTCCATAACACGTACAGAAAGCTGTCTTAGGAATGTCTTGTTCCTTCACCGTCAATTGATGGTAGCCAGATCATAAATCTATCTTGAGAACCAACTGGCACCTGGAGCTGGTCAAACAAGTCATCAATCCTTGGTAAACGGTACAATTTCTTCACCGTCAACTTGTTCAGCTCTCAATAGTCAATGCACATTCGCATACTTCCGTCCTTTTTCTTTACAAACAATACCAGAGCACCCCACGGGGAGATACTCGGTCGAATGAATCCCTTATCCATCAACTCCTTCAGTTGGCTCATGAGTTTTTTCATCTCAGTCAGAGCTAATCGATATGGTGCTTTGGCAACGGGTTGAGCACCGGGTATCAAATCAATTTGGAACTCAATATCACGATTCAGTGGCACGTCGGGTAAGTCTTTCGGGAATACGTCCGGAAAGTTGCACACCACTGGTACCTCAGATAATTGCGTTACCAACGCATCCACATCCTTTATGTATGCCAAGTAGGCACTACATCCACATTTCATGCACTTCCCCGCCACCGCCATTAAAATCATCTTCGGGATCGTAGTAACGCGATCTTCATAAATCTTAACAAAACTCCCATCGGGCGCAACTAGCCAAATCATCTTCTTGCGATGTATGATGTTTGCTTCATAGCTTGCTAACCAGTTAGTACTACATCAAATCCACCTAGGGGCATCACATGTAACCTAGCAGCAAACCTATGACCTTTGTTCTATAGCACAGTCCTCATCACATTAGTAATTCTCATGGACTTGCCAATAGCGTTTCTACATCGAATGGTTCACTGACATTTCTACTACATAGGTAACTTAGCACAGAAAGTAGTGGAAATAAAACTCATACTAGCACCGGAATCAAACAATACAGAGGCACAAGTTTGGTTACTAGAAACATACCTGACACGACATCGAGATCAGCTTTGGCTTCCTTCCGGGTCATGGTGTAAGCTCTAGCACTTGCCCTCTGCCCTCCTTCTGCCGGCTTCTTTTTCGCTCCAGAGTTCTCTGCCCTCGACTTCTTATCGTCTTTGGTCGCGTGGCCCTCCCCGCCATAGTTATTGCACTTCAACACCCTACAGTCTCTAGCGATGTGGCCAGGCTTGCCACATCTAACATACATTCATTCCCGTCCTGCACTCACGGCATTCTCCCTTCCACATCTGCCACACTTTTTCACCTCTGATCTTGACGACACCCATGGTCATCCACCTTCCTCTTCTTGTTGTTTGGAGTGAAACCACCACGTCCAAACCTCTTCCATTCCAGTTCTTACCATCCCACTCATCTTCTTCACCTCCACCACAGTCTCCTCTTGGTCATCATACAATCAACTCGCCAAATCCACCAATGATCGAAAGGTACCTGACTGAACTGCAATCAGGTGCTTGCGAATGTCAGCCGACAACCCTGGATGTACCTCTTGATCTTCCTTGACAGCAGCGTCACCTGATCCGGCACAAGCCTCGCCATCTCGTTGAATTTAGTGGTGTACTGCTGGTGGGTCATGGTTCCCGCTTCAAGTTGCAAAAACTCCCTCTCGATTTTATCGAGTTCCCTGTGACGACAGAATTCCTCGATCACAAATGCTTAAACTCCTTCCATCGCATTTTTCCGATGGCTCTGGCACCCTCAGCTTGGACAATATTGTCCCACCAACAGATTGCTGAATCAACGAAAGAGTGAGTCGCGAACTTCACCTTTTGGTCCTCGCGGCACTCACTGATCTCCAAAACTGCCTCCATCTCCCTCACCCAGCGGTGAGCGGCAGCAGCATTGACATTGCCATCAAAAGTCAGGGGCTTACGCCTTTGGAACGCCCCATAACTGCACCCTCCGGTTGCTACCCCCACTACATCATCCTCCTTCTCATCAGACAACACAGTCTCAGCCTCTGGTTGTTCCTCCTCCCTTTTGCTTCCTTTGCTAGTTGATCCCTTTCTATTCTCCTTCCCCTTCCTTTCCTCGCTTCTCACAACCCTGATGACTTGAGTCACCACAGACAGTAAGACTGTCTGCATGACCTAGTGTACTTCATCAGCAATCGCCTCCCTAGCTGAGGCATTCAAGCTAGCATTCTCATTCTCTTCGCCCCGGCCATGGACCTCAGGGTTCTCATGGGTCGTATCAGGAGCCTTAGCACTACTCCTAGTCACATGTAGACGGCCTCTGCCTCTAGGAGTCTTGGAAGATTTCTGTCCAGCCATCCTCTAACGCGCTATAAGATTCAAACACTAACGCAGTCATTCAAGGTAATAAATCAGTTTATGTCAAGTATAGTAGGTCCCTAATTATAGTGGCCAGTTGTGATTAGCCACTTACTTTACTCTTCATACCCCAAGCATTTCCTATCCTGACTTAATCAGTATCTAAATCTACTAAGAGCACATAAATCAACTAGATGCACACATAATACCTGTTAACATTAGAAAAGACATACCTGATGGCTCGTAGCTACTCGGGCTGACATCCCTCCAATTGTCCATTTTCAGTTTAAGTTTAGGTTTTTAAAAATTTATTTAACCCGATTCTCTTAAACTTTGACTCTGATACCAACTTGTAAGGCCCCGTTCCCAAAGACCTCGCAGTTGGTCATTCACAGCATTAAATGCATTAAACATTTTAAATTACAAGCTTAAGCAGCGAAATTATTTTAACAAAAGCCATTCATTTCATTAAAAACACTGTTGTTGAGCAATACACTATTGTTTAATCGAATACAAAATAAATGTTTAATTGCATTACAAAACAACAACAATAATAAGTATGAATGGATGTCAGTCTTTGTTAGGATTAGCGATCTATGTTGATTGATTTGAGAGTATAGCAGCGGAGAACAAACAATGAATTAGCCAATTCACAAGAACACAAAAGATATTCAAGATAAGAACAAACGGTTTATAGAAAGAAGAATTCTGCAAATATATTCATTCAATATTCGCTTTCGTGGTAACAGAATGTCACAAATACAATTAGGTCAACACCTATTATATAGGAGATGTGACGTCTGCTGATGTCACTTGATAGTGACATCTAACAGAATTTATTCAAACTACTGATAACACAACTATTGAAGATGTCAAACAGCTGACATCTTCTTACAAAGATGCTAAGTGTTAACAATCACTACAACTACTGAAAAGAAACTACTGAAACTACAACGACTGAAGAACATGCTCTTCAGTCGTTTTACAAATACTGAAACAAAAAGAAAACTACTGAAAGGAAAACCTCACAACAACTGAAGAATGCTTCTTCAGCTGTTGTAACAAACTCTGAAGGCTTCAGTACTTGTACTTGAACTTCTGCTGTTGATCTTCAGTACTTTGTTCTTCAGCTGTTGATCTTCAGACTTTAGTCTTCAGCTGTGAAGTCTTCAGTACTTTAGTCTTCAGCTGTTGATCTTCAGATTGGTCTTCAGCTTTTGAAGTCTTCAGTACTTTAGTCTTCAGCTGTTGAAATCTTCAGACTTTGTCAAACAGCTGATCAAGTCTTCAGCAGTTGTTGTGATGTCTGTGGGACTTAGAGGTTTTTCTGATCAGGCTCATTGGTTCTTTTGTCCAACAAACTCCCCTGAACCAATGCAGCCAAAACCTCTAAACTTATTGAAGATGTCCCACTTATTATGGCAGAAGGATTGGTCTTTTTGTCTTCTAGATCAGCTCAGAAGTGACCCTTTTAAGCACAGGCCTAGGAAGAAGTCTCAATGATCTGTTTGGCAAAGTATGAATGGGAACTCTGTCTTGGGGAACTGGACACAGAGTTGTTACCCCATCCATGAGATTTACTTCCCCACTATGAGTTTGTATGGCTCTCTTGTGTAGGCCTCAAGGAAGGAAATTTGTTCCTCCATGGTCAGCTCTTCAGCACCTCCTTCAAATAATGATTCAGGCCCATAGTACTCAGATAGGTATTTGACCTGTTTCCCATTCTTTAGCTCCACAGTTGTTATTATTCTATAAGCAAATTCGTTAGGGTGATTACCCTCTAGAAACAACTGGAGCTCATTCTTTCTGACTTCTTCAAGCCTCTTATAAACTAACCCTTTTTCACCATTTTATTTTCAAGCATCATCTGTGGGGTTTGGTTAGCTTAATAAGCTTTTTGAATTCTTCTAGGATTTCCCAGGGTGATACTACAAAGACCAGGGAGATCACTTCATCTACAATCTTTTTCACCTGGCCAATGTATCTCTGTGGAATGTTTTCTTGTGAATCCTGTGAGACACCCTGGGATCAGGCCAAATCCTTCTCTCTCCTTTTGATATTGAAATGTATGCTTAAGAGTGTATAATCTGAGAGCATGCTTCTTCATGTTAATGATAGAAGATGTGGCTGCATATGCTTTGTCAACCCTCCTCAACAATTCCTCATCGTGTTGTTTGTGAAGTTCTTCTTCTTCTAGCTTCACTTTCACAATTTGTCTTTGAGTTTCAGGAGTAATTGTTGGGAGTGACTTGTGGCCTTCGGCAACTGTATAACAGCTGAGAGTGGCAGCTATCTTCATCATCATCTTCTAGCCTCAATACCTTCGCTTCTTTCTTCTGGGGTACATCATCGGCTATTGGTTTTGAGGGTACGGGAGTTGGTTTGGTGGGTTGTTGTTTTGGTGGTTTAGGTGTGGGAATGTTGACAGGCTGTTCTAGCATTTTGGAAGTGAGTGTGGCTTTAGATTGCTTGGCTAGTTCAGTCCTGCTCCCAACACCAGCTTCATTCAAAGCTTCAATAACTAATCCTTTAGTGTATACTTCAGACGAACAGATCTTGGTGGTTATTTCCAAGAAGTTGTCCCTGGACCAAGCCTTGATTTCGATCATTGATCTTCCAAGATATTTTGCTATAAATCTGATCATGATCTCCAGCCTTTCTCTTTCTAACACATCATAACTTGCCCATCTGTTTTGGATTTCTTCAATCTCTAGTCTTCTAATCTTAGAGTCAAGTTTGTCAGTGTCATGGCCTTGCGTAAACAACTGATCAATGATGTTATCCATTGATCTGCTGTGTTCAGCATCAGCCTCTTTTACCATCAGCTCCAAGGCAGTCTCCTTCTCATTCTTTCTTTGATTTCTCCATGTCAGCTTCCTTCCCCTTCTCTTTTTCATCTCCACAGCCAACTCCTTCTCTTTTTCCACTACTGTCACTTTTGTTTCTTTCTCTTTCTCTTTCCTCTCTGCACTCCTCTTTCTTTTTGCTTTCACTGACTGAATCTCCCCCTTTTTGGTTGCATTGGTTGCAAGGGTTGATTGTCAGAAAGCTGTTTGCCCACAACTTCTCTATCAAAGGTTGTATTACTGAGGAAAGCCTCTCATCAATGGTTTTGATCACGATATCATTGATTATAGGTGTGATGAGAGGTAGGGAATTTTGAAAGATAGAAGCTATTTGCTCAGGGGGATTCTGTTCCTGAGAAATAGTGCCAGAAGCAGAGGCAGGTGGCTGAGTATTTGGGAGTGGCTTGATGTTTAGGAGACCTTCAGATGAAGGTGCCATCTATGGGTGTGTGAGAGGAAGATGGTCTTTGATCCGCAGAAGTTTTGGCAAGCAGCTCTTGAGTCTGCTCCACCTCTTTCCAGGATGGTGTTTTGGGCTAAGACATCGTAAAAGAAGCCTAGGTCATCATCAGTGGGTACTGAATCACCTGACCTCCTGATAGAATCAGGATGAACATGCACTGAGTGTAGATCAGTTGTAGCATGTGCCCCTTTGTCTTGGAACTGGGGACTTCCTGCTCAGGACTATGTTCTTCATCAGCAGTTGCCTCTGGTAAGGTCTTAGTAATGGTACCAACTACATCCTGATCATATGCTGAAGCAGGATAAGTGGTAGCCTCACCAGAAGTTCCAATCTCCTTTTTACACTAGGAAATGGAACATTATAACCCCTATGCTGGGGTTATCAGATGCACTTTGATCCTCCCCCTCAATGGTAGAGGTATGCCCAGTTGTAATTGGTATAGGGGGGGGGGGTGAGGAGTGCAACTGACTCAGCACTTGTGCAACAATTAATGTTGGACTTTGGGGGGCGGTTGCATGTGGTGATTGGGTAGATGCAGATTGCACCCCGGGTGAATGGTGCGCTTCAATGGTAACCCTCTCAAGTGAGATAGGTTCCAGCAGTGTGGGTTCCCCAATATTGATTGCAATAGGATCCTGTTGAGAGGATACCTGTGTGGCTTTGGCAGGTTGAGTCTTTGACACAACTGGGGGGTTAATACCAGTATGTGCTTCCTGTGTTTGTGGTACAGGGGCATCCTCAGGGGACTCATCTCCCTGAGTAGCCATTTTTGGCTTTTTGGATTTAGGTTTGGTGGGGACTCTGGATCTGGAGGTGGTGGCTGTGGGTTCCAACTGTGTGGGTTTTTGTAGTTTGGCAGCCTGTTTCAGTGTTTGGTCAGAGTTGTGCCTGGAGTATACTTCAGGCAATACAGCCGTTGCAGGGACTCCAACGCCAACAAGTCCCTCAGCTTTCAGCTGATTCTCTATGATGGCCATAATGAACCGAGGATATAATATCCATCGATTAGAAAGAGGTTTTGAGGCCATATCCTTAAGTTCAAGAAAAATAATTTCAGAAAAGTTTAAGTCTTGTTGCTCAAGGATCTACCTGCTGCCACCTGGTAGACATTTGATCCCAAGAGGATGTCTTAGGAGCTAAGAAAACATTTACCATGTGAAGAAAGAAGACGTTCTGCATCATGGAAATGCTTCCTCAGGATGGTAGAGGCACTGAGGTTTCCCTGATATCCATGATGGGCAAAGGATAATTCAGTTGTGCCCTTTGGATACCCAGCAGGGAAAGTGGCATCATTCAAGTTAAGGGTTTGGCGAATGACTTCTGGAGTGATGACCACTTGATGATTGTTGATGAACGACTGGAGAGACTCAGTGTTGTTCTCCCCAGTTAGAAGGGTGACGTTCGTCCAAAACTGGTGTAAGGATTCGACATGAATGGTGGGATTTATAAGGAAGGCCGTTTGGTAGGGAGATTGGACCATTAGATCAATGGCATTGTCGAACTTTGTCAAGAAAGGTGATTTTGTGAGGTAGGCAACATAGTTATGGCATGGTTTGAGCTGCATGGTCGCCATTAATGAGAGAGAGTTTTAGAGATTTGAACGTTAGGTTTGGAGAGGATGAAGCGCTGAAGGATTAGGTATGGTGTATTTATAGGGTAAGGGTTAGAAAATGACTGAAGGGTTTGGTGTTAGTCATCAGTAGTTGTAAACGACTGATGACATGGTATTACCCTTTTAGAAGTTGAAACAACTGAAGTCTTGGTTTTAGGCATCAGCAGTTATAAAACTACTGAAAACCATGGTTTTGACTTCAGATGTTTGAAAACAATTGAAGACTCGGTTGGTCTTCAGGTGTTGTAAACAACTGATAAGTTGGTATTAGTCATCAGTAGTTGTGAAACTACTAAAGACATGGTTTTGTCATCAGTTGTTGTAAACAGCTGATGACTTGTGTTAGTCATCAGTAGTTGTGAAACTACTGAAGACATGGTTTTGTCATCAGTTGTTTAGGATGAAACAACAGTTGTAGAGAAACAACTGAGGAGAAAATTCTCATCAGTAGTTTTTGTCAATTCATAGCCTTTCAGTGTTTCATACTGTCCTCAACACTTACTCATCAGCCTTTTAGCTGTTTTCCGTTGTTTCATAGGACATCAGTACTTATCTGTTTTTACTGACATCAGTAGTTATAACTACATCAGTAGTTGTAACTTTATCAGTTGTTTAACAGAATCAGTACTATATGTGATATGGTACTAATGATCATCAGTACTTATATACTGAGATCATCAGTAGTTATCACTTATTCTAGCTGCAGCATACCAAGCCATAACACTAGGTTTTGGAAAGTCGAACTATCCAAAGGCTTAGTAAAAATGTCTGCAAGCTCATCAGCACTAGGCACAAACTTAGGATCAATCAGACCTTTTTCAAAACAATCCCTAATAAAATGATGTCCGGTCTCTATATGTTTGGTCCTAGATTTTTGACAATGCACAGAGCTGAAGCACTATCCATTAATAATGGAGTCTTATTACCTGAGAAGTACAACTTGCAGCTGCAATATACTCTGCTTCAGTAGTGGATGTAGCAACAGATGTTTGTTTCTTACTTTGCCAAGAAATCAAACAGTTGCCTAGGAATTGACATCCACCAGAAGTGACTTTCTAGTTAACTTGCACCCTGCATAGTCACTATCTGAAAAAAAAAACTAACTTGCAAGAGTGTCCAGTGGAATACCACAAACCTAGAGATTGTGTACCTTGCAAATATCTAAAGATCCTCTTGACTGCAATCAAATGAGACTCTTTAGGAGCAGCCTGAAATCTAGCACAGACACAAGTAGCAAACATGATATCTGGTCTAGAAGCTGTTAAGTACATCAAGGACCCAATCATACATCTGTAAAGTGTTTCATCAATAGCTTTACCTTTCTGATCCGCATCCAGTTGTGTGGTGTTGCACATGAGAGTAGAACAGGGCTTACAATTTTGTAAATCAAATTTATTAAAAAGATCTTTTGTATATTTGGACTAATGAATAAAGGTTCCATCAGCCTTTTGTTTGATCTGCAAACCTAGAAAGAACTGTAATTCTCTCATTGCACTCATTTCAAACCTCTTTTTCATTAAGTTGGTAAAATCATCACACAACTGGGGATCAGAGGATGCACAAATAATATCATCAACATAAATTTGAACAAGTAGCTTATGCTGATCCACCTTCTTAATAAACAAAGTTTTATCTATGGAGCCTCTAGTGAAATTATTCTTGAGAAGAAAAGTGGAAAGTGTCTCATACCAGGCTCTAGGAGCTTGTTTCAGCCCATAAAGAGCCTTATCAAGTTTATACACCCATTCAGGATGTTTATTGTCCTCAAAACCTGGTGGTTGACACACATAAACTTCTTCTTTTATTTTACCATATAAAAATGCACTTTTGACATCCATTTGAAAAACTTTAGATGGTGGAATGCAGCATAGGCTAAGAACAATCTAATTGCCTCTAGTCTGGCTACAGGGGCAAAGGTTTCATCATAATCATACCTTCTTCTTATGAGAACCCCTGTACAACCAGTCTAGCCTTGTTCTTAACAATAACCCATTTTCATCAGTTTTATTCCTAAAACACCCATTTAGTGCCTATTGCACACTTACCTGGGGGTAGAGGAACGAGTTCCACACTTGTTGTTTCTTGAACTGAAGTAGCTCAAGCTGCATGGCTTCAACCCATCCATTGTCTCTTAAAGCAACATGATAGTTCTTTGGCTCTAGCTGACTGATGAAGAGAGCATAGAAGCAGAAGTTAGACAATTGACTTCTTGTTGAAACTCCAGCATTGATATCACCAATGATTTGAGACATTGGGTGATTCTTCAGCTCTTGATAACAAATGATATCTGTCTGTGTTTTGTAGAACCTTCAGCAGCAGCAGATGTTGATATAGACTCTTGAAACCAAGAATTTGATGGTAACTCAAAAGATGTAGAGGAATCAGAAATCTCATCAGCATTTGTTATGGATGGAACTGCTGAAGCTACAGGAACATCAAGTTTAGCAGACGCAGGCAGTTGGTCACTAAACTTGAATAGGTGAGTATTGATATTATCATCATCATCATCAATACCACCAGGTGGAAGACATGCTGCAGAAGATGATTTATCCACATGGTCTGCAACAACTGGAGGTTGAT
This sequence comes from Flaveria trinervia, assembly GCA_025506515.1. NCBI lineage: Eukaryota > Viridiplantae > Streptophyta > Magnoliopsida > Asterales > Asteraceae > Flaveria > Flaveria trinervia. The sequence continues at coordinate 32,360,905 of CM046452.1, read as the reverse complement.
AAGGAACATATTGCAGTATGTCCAAATCAAACAACTCCACAGGGTTTTGTGGAATCTTGTCCATTGGAGATTCATTAAACTTCACATGCAAAGTCTCTTCAACTATCTTTGTTCTGCAGTTGAAGACTCTGTATGCTTTGCAAGTAGATGAATAACCAACAAAATACCCTGCATCCACCTTAGGATCAAAATTTTGGAGTTGATCCTTTGTGTTGAGAATAAAACAGGGACACCCAATGCTCTGAAAAATGAAATTAGAGGAGCCAAGTGATTTAGAACTTCATATGGAGTCTTCATCAACCTCTGATTTACTAAGGCTCTTTTACACATAGCAAGCTGTGTTAACAGCTTCAGCCCAAAAGGTCAGTGGCAAACCAGAGTCGGCCAACATAGACCTTACTGCTTCAATAGGGTCCTGTCTTTCTCTCCACTACTCCATTTTGTTCTGGAGTCCTTGGGATGCTAAACTGCCTTTTGATTCCCTTTGAAAGATAAAATTCATCAAGTGTATGGTTTCTGAATTCAATTCCATTGTCACTCCGTATACACTTGACTGAAAGGGAATACTATTCTCAACATACAACACAAAGTTGATAATCTTCTGTGTCACACCCTCAAAATCCACTTGCGGAGTTTTACCGCGAAGCGTGTGAACAAACCAGGATCACAGTCAATAGTTACTCAGAACGACTCTAAATGCCATAATTTAAACAAATCAATCAAAATACTAACGTTAAATAATGCGGAAGCGTTTTTGAAAAACAAACCCAAGTCAATAAAGTTAACTTATGGCAAAACAAGTGCAAAACCAAAAAGTAAACCATAATTGTTAAAAATGTCACCTGGTCTTGAAGCATAATGTCTAAATGAAGTGAACCGTGCAGTGCTCCTATGGCAAGCAAGTTAAGGACCTGAGAAAAGCATACTAAAATGTCAACACATAGGTTGGTGAGTTCAAGAGTTTGTGTTCAATAAACATGTAAACAGTTGCGATAAATATAAGCAGTGTATGGTAATAGATAGCTAGTTATTATCAGCAAATATTAATACATAGTGATTTTGCAATTGAAGCTGACTGTGATAGTTGTTGCCTCCTGTCACGACTTACCATGTCGTGACAATGATCAATAGGACAAATTGCACCCGGTGACCTCGAGTCACACAGGTGGGGCTCGTCAGACCCAGTAGTACTACCAAGTTTTCCCGCTATTAATATAAAACAATTCAAAAGTGTGAGGACTTTTCTCATGATAAAAACAAACATATGAACATTTTACACAACTTAAATAATGAAAGCGTTTGTATAAATACCAGTATGCTATCTCCCCCAAAAGAGATTAAGTAAAGAGTGGGGCATGAACTCACCTGATGTATGCAAAGGTACTTAGGGTTTATTTTGAGAAACGAGAGGATAGCCAACCTTCACAGGTTACCTAGATCATGTGAGTACATAAGTACGTGTGTAAATAAAAGACATGTGAAACCCTAATCATACCAAAATCAAAGACTCAAGCTTCCTGACAAACAGACACGTTTGACCTAGTTGACCGTTTGACCCATTGGTGACATTATGAGATATAATTCAAATAAAGCCCCATGAGCACATACAACATACATGATTAACATTCAAATAGTATCATACATATGCTATATCAACCAGGTGTATCACATAGATCATCATACAATCAAGTACTATACAAGTCATGCGAATCTAGAACATTAACATAACCACTAGCTACAAAACAACTAACATGTCATACAAGGTTCAACCATTCATTACATGCCATGTGAAGCCACTCACGACTTCACATCCTAAACCCGGCCAATCCTACTAAGTAGGGGCCTCAGATCCGCACGCGTGTATAATGATCATAACCAAATTCTTTAAGCATATACATTGCATTCACAACATCACCACAATCAATTACCAGACCCAAGCATGATGTCCTACTACTACAACATCCAAACCATACATGATTACCAATTCCAATATCACCATGATTATCCAAACATGCCATACAACTAATTTAACACGTTCTATCACACTAGAATCCATCCTTGAACATAATAGCAAGTTCCTATCATTCCAAACATGATCATAACATCATACTTCAACGTTTACACAAATAAAGTTTCCCTTTGGGAAAGAATATCCAAAATCTATCAAACATCCAAAGCATACATGAATTCATCAATAATATACCAATTCAAGCTCATACTAACATCTGGACATGATCAACAACACTTAAACACCTCAATCTAACAATCTCATAAACAAAAGTTTCTACTTTTGGCAAGCTATGATCAACATCATCAAATTAAAGATTTCTAGCATTCATAACATCAATCTAGCATCTAATTATCATCATGAACCCATCCATAACATCAATCCATCACTAGATCACTACTACATGCAAAATAAAGTTACTATTCTTAGTAACCTATGAACAATGCATCAAAATCCCAACTTTCTTGCATAATCAACGTATTCTAACATTCATACAACCCAATAATCATCAAAATTCATCAAACAATCATCCATCATGCATAATCACAATAATCACGAATTAGGGTTTGCTTCAAAATCAATTTCATGATCAATCCACTAAAAACATAGAATTCTTGCATAATCGACGTAACTAACATGTATACAATCTTAACTAAGATGTTAACATCATCAAACAACATCAATTTCGACCCCATGAAGGTCAATTTACGAATTAGGGTTCGGCCCTAAACAAAAACTCACAAAAACGTGAAAAATCTAACCTTAAACGTGTTATAGCTTGCAATTGATGATTCCAACAAGTTATATGCTTGAAATCGATCCAATTTCGTGTTCCCTTGCTTGTTCTTGGCTGATTTCGCAATGGTGAGGTGTTTGGAGATGGTTTGCGGCCGAAGGGGGGTTTAGGGTTTGGGTTTTTGTTTTAATAATTTTAATTTACATATTTACCCTTTAAACCCTTGTGTTTTGGTATTTTATAAAAACTAAGCTTTAAACTCTTTGTAAAGTGTTTTTAACTTCATAATATAAAGATATAAACTTATAAATTCATTATATATCTTATCTTTATAAAAACACAAGACATACGAATAAATAGGCACGTTTCCGCGTTACGCGATAAATTCTTTAATTAACCTTTATAAATGTGTGAACACATAAACATAACCCAAAATTCACATAATCATTTAGATTCACAACAAATAACATTATTCATTATAAATAGGTCACCAACGTTCAACGACAACTAGTGTGCTCACGACAAGGTATGCAAGACTTAACGGAACTAACGGAGCTTGGTAACGGAAATTTACCGGATGTCACATTCTGAGCAACCACATCCTTTGAATACAGAAAGAAAGTCCATACAAATCTAGAGTAATCATCCACAATTACCAGACAGGTATTTCTTCTTTGCCATGTCATCACTCTCATAGGACCAATAGATCCATATGCAGTAATTGCAAGCAGGCAGTGGACTTAGGCTCTTCAATAGGTGGGAATGAGACTTTGTGCTATTTTCCTTTAAACAAGCAGTGCAGGTTTCATCACAGTGGAACTTCTATATTGGTAAGCCTAAACTATTGTGGATCAGCTGATTCATGTATTTGAAATTAACATGACCAGCCTTCTGTGCCACAGTTTAGATTCCTGAGGAGAGGCTTTGGAAAATAGGCAAGGATGGCCTCTGATATTATTTTCTTGGAAAGATATAAGGCATACACTCTTCCTGTCCTGTTGGCCCTCAGGAGAGTGTGATCATCCAACACCTATCAATCAAATTCAGAACTTTGGATGACAGAATCCTGTAGTTCTGACTGGTGAAAGAGCAACATGGCTTTATCACACATTTGACTGACACTCAAGAGATGTACTTGAGATTTTCCACATGATTAACATCATCAAACTGTATTTCTCCATGGAGACAAGCCTTTTCCAATGATGTAACCCTTATCATCATTGCCAAAAGAAACAAACCCCTTCTTTCCTTGAGAGTAGTCATCAAGAAGAGAGCTGTTCCCTGTCATATGCATAGATCCCCACTGTCTACATACCAGATGCTACTTTGGCATGTTGAAGAACCCTCAATCATAACAATTAGTTAGTTTTTGAGACCCAAAACCTTTTTGGTTTTGGGTCTATTAACATCAACAGATGGTAAACTAACAGACTTGCTATGAATAACAGCCTGAGGGATGGAGATGGTGAAGAAGAAGATTCCTTTGGCATGGAATTTCTTCTCTGTGGTTCAACACAGGGCATCTTTAATGGTTGACTATCCCCAATAGATTTTGAACCATCATAACAAGTTGGTATGTTTGTGATCAAAGCCTCAACTCTCAGAAACATTAGGCTTGAGTTGGTGGGTCCTGTGTTGTACCATCTCTCTTTGAGCAACCTCAGCTGTTGCCTGTTTAACCCCTTTCTTTTTGGATTTCTTTTTGGATTCTGGGGTGGGGTTTACAGGTTTGATGTTACTAGTACAAATTTGATTTCAAACTCAGTTTTCATTTATCCATTATCTTAATGTTTTCATTATGTTTGAGTTTGGAGCCCTTTTAACGAGCCAATCATCAGTAAGATGATTGAATAAGCCACATATTTGACATGGCTTCTTCATCTTAAGTTGTCATCTGCTGAAGAAGATGAAACTACTGAAGACTTGTTCTTCAGCAGTTTGCTATCAGTACTAGCAGTTTTCTTTGCTTGAGTACCTGCTTTCTTGATATCTTCTTAGTAGTTTAGTTTCCACCCTTTACTGCCACTTCTTTCCTTTAGTACATGTAGTAGTTTGGGCTTGTTCTCCAGGTGTTATGACATTCTTTTTAGTCCTTGGTACTTTGTGAAATTCACCTGGAGTGATCAACTTTGTGATCATGTGTGTTGGACCAAAAGAACCAATGAGCCAAGATCAGAAAACCTCTAAGTCCCACACGGTATCACAACAACTGCTGAAAGCCTCATCAGTAGTTTGACAAGTGCTGAAGACTTCAACAGCTGAAGATCAAGTGCTGAAGACCTTAACAGCTGAAGAACCAAAAAGCTGAAGTACAACAGCTGAAGAACACAAGTGCTGAAGCTGAAAGACCAAAGTACTGAAGAACAACAGCTGAAGAGTTCACAAGTGCTGAAGATCAACAACTGATGTACAAAGTCTGAAGACAAAGACTGAAGACATCAGCTGATGATATCTACTGAAGTCATCAGCTGATGAAACGCCTGAAGGTCAAAGTCTGAAGATCAAGTACTGAAGCCTCAGTAGTTTGTCACAACTGCTGAAGAGTACTTCTTCAGTAGTTGTGATATCAGTAGTTTTATGTTTTATGTTTCAGTAGTTTTGTAAAACGACTGAAGAGCTTGTTCTTCAGTCGTTGTAGTTTCAGTAGTTTTATATTTTGTACTTAACTTGCTGATATGTTCTCAGTAGTTGTGAACATTTCAGCAGTTTGTTAAGATTTAGTTATTTCTGTATTGGATCTGCCAGTTGTCACTTTCCGTGATAACAGCAGTGACTGTTGCACTCTATATAAGGAGTGACAACCCATTGTAATCAGTGAGCGAGATGAGCAATTGAATGGAATGATTAATTGATTTGATTAGAAATATTCTACATCTATAAACATTCCTAGAAATCAGAAATTCATATTCTCTCCCCATAACCGTATGCGATCTTAACGCTTACATATATTGCTTGCTTGCTACAATTTGTCTAATTCGTGTGTGTATTCCGCTGCTTTACATTCTGATAAACATCAAACTTGTGATCACTGATCCTGTCAATGTGAGTGTCAGCATTTGAACCATCAACATCAGCTGATAGTTTCTGAGAGGAATTAATGCTGAATCTACTTCTGATGGTGCTGTATCAGATAGTAGATCACATGATAAAAATGATTGGTTATTGCTTTCACCATCAGATTCTACCTCTGCTCTGGGAGTAAAGTCTGTAGGAGGAGCAGTGTGATTATAACCAATGCCAAACTTCACATTGAAGCAGATTGCTTACTAAGAAGCATTTCAAAACCCTTGCAAGAATTTACCCATCGATCACACTCTACCTAGGTAGTTGCAAGTGTTTTTTTGAGGTCTCTGTACTTCTCTAGAAGTATCTCTTCCCTAGCCTTATCATCAGTGATTTGGCATTTAAGTTTGTAAATCTCATCATTCTTATCATTAATCTCAGACTCAAATTCAGCTTTGCTTTTGGAATTGTTTGTTCTAGCTCAATGTTCTTGTTAATTAAAGCTACATTTGCTTCTCTAATAGATGCAAATACGGCTATGCATGTTTCAGAACATAGTTTGGCTTTTGCCTCAGAGGATACCTGTGATACCTGTGGTGTAGAGGCATTAGAGGATGAAGTATCAGCAGACTCCAAAGCCATAAGAACTAGATTTCCAAAAGGACTGTCACAACCATGTTGACCAGCACCAGAGAATAGTTGTTCATGACCAGATAAATCATCTAGTAAACTGCTCCAGTCAACAACTCCTGGGGTGAAAAAGCTTTGTTGTTGAGGTTGAGTTTGTTGATGAGATTGGGAAGGTTGAGGTTCAGGTAATGCATGTGGTTGTTGTGCAATTGGAGCTTGAACCGGATTTGGCTAAGGCATGTAATAGCAGGGAAAAGGATATGACATTGGACCCTGGGGGACAAAGTATGCAGGAGATACAGGGTGTGATTGATGACCAGAACCAGCAGGATGTTGCCCTCTGTTTTGTAGACTAGTGCCAGGAAAAGTCACAAAGGTGCAGAAGAGTTAGATCCAGTTGATCTACATTCTCTTGCAAAGTGTCCAAGCCTTTGGCATTTGTGACACCTCAACTTACTCTTGTCAAAACCAACTTTGGTTTTGCCAGAGAGTCCAGGAAATTTCCTGCCAGTTCTCTTGAACTTCTGAGATCTGATATTAACTAAGGCCATTTGGCTTAGAATATCCATCTCTTCTAAATCATCATCAACAATTCCCTTCAGATCATCCATGATGAAGCATAGATTGTCACTATTACTGCCAGAATGACAATCAATACCAACAAATGCATGATCAGAACTGTTTGAAGAGAAATCAATATGCTCATCATAATTGCTTTCAGATGCAGCATATTCTGACTCATGACCAACCAAGGCAGTGTTCCCTGGTACAAAGTCATAAGTGAGCTTTCTTGATGATGACAGTTTCCTTTTCTGCTCTATCTCTCTTTCGAATGTAAGCAGTTTCCCATGAAGTTAGGTGAGAGATAGGCTATCCAGATTTGCACTAAGCGTAGGACAATAGTGTACGTGTCCCATCTCTCAGGCAGTGATCTGAGGAATCTGTTATTCATCTGGCTGTTAGTGTATTCCTGTTTCACCATTTTCAGCTCAGAGATCAAACAGGAAAAACGCTCAAACTGTTGAGTCAGTGTCTTACCCTTTCTATGAGAGAATGTCTCATATTGTTGGGCGAGGATTTCTCTGTTGTTTGCTAAGACATCATCAGTTCCACCAAATTGTTCCTTCAGTGCATTCCAGAGGTCATGAGCAGTTTCATGATGCATAAGCCCTGAATAGATTTCATTAGGCAGTGCCATGACCAGAATTCCATGGGCTTTAGCATCAATCTCAAACAGTTTCCGATCTTCATCTGAGTATTGTTCCTTCTTCTTTGGAACCATTTGATTGGTTTCTGGATTGTTCACCATAGGCTTATGTGGTCCATGTACCACGGATGTCCAACAACCTGAACTGTTAACAGACAGGTGATGAAGCATCCTTCGTTGCCATATGTTATACTCAGTCCTAACCAGCATCGGAGGCTTGGATGAGGAACTGGTATTGTGAGGGCCATTAGAAGGAGTAGTCATCTCAGATTCAACAAAATTCATTAAGCTATAACAGATTTAGAACAAAACACAACGAACAAATTGAACCAAGAGAGATCTCAAAATGAATAAGCGAAAGCGACATAAATTCAATAATCTAGAACCAGTTCTTGCAAATAAGCTAATTCAATCAAACATAGATATCAAATAGCAGTTTCAATGATCAACTGTTAGATCGATCAATGATTAACCAGCTCTGATACCATTTGTTAGGATCAACGATCTACGTTTGATTGATTTGAGAGTATAGCAGCGGAGAACAAACAATGAATTAGCCAATTCACAAGAACACAAAAGATATTCAAGATAAGAACAAACGGTTATAGACAGAAAGAATCTACAAATATATTTCATTCAATATTCGCTTTCGTGGTAACAGAATGTCACAAATACAATTAGGTCAACACCTCTTATATAGGAGATGTGACGTCTGCTGATGTCACTTGATAGTGACATCTAACAGAATTTATTCAAACTACTGATAGTTAACACAACTACTGAAGATGTCAAACAGCTGACATCTTCTTACAAAGATGCTAAGTGTTAACTATCACTACAACTACTGAAAAGAAACTACTGAAACTACAACGACTGAAGAACATGCTCTTCAGTCGTTTTACAAATACTGAAGCAAAAAGAAAACTACTGAAAGGAAACCATCACAACAACTGAAGAATGCTTCTTCAGCTGTTGTAACAAACTCTGAAGGCTTCGGTACTTGTACTTGAACTTCAGCTGTTGATCTTCAGTACTTTGTTCTTCAGCTATTGATCTTCAGACTTTAGTCTTCAGCTGTTGAAGTCTTCAGTACTTCAGTCTTCAGCTGTTGAAGTCTTCAGTACTTTAGTCTTCAGCTGTTGATCTTCAGACTTTGGTCTTCAGCTTTTGAAGTCTTCAGTACTTTAGTTCTTCAGCTGTTGAAATCTTTAGACTTTGTCAAACAGCTGATCAAGTCTTCAGTAGTTGTTATGATGTGTGTGGGACTTAGAGGTTTTTCTGATCAGGCTCATTGGTTCTTTTGGTCCAACAGTCTTTTCCTGCCGAGTAGCTTCACCCTCGTGCCATCCTCAGCAATATTTACCTGCCAACTGAAGATGTATAAAAGTTAGCATAGCTGAGTGAGTTGTAGTTTTAAAAGTAATAAAATACTTTCTGGGTATACATATGAAAATACTCTTTTTATGAAAACTTCATCTCTTTATACGTGAGCACGCATTAAGTATACAATCAGGTAATGCTTTATCTCTTTACTGTATGTCTTGTTTATTCTGTACTCTTTTATATTTATCTTTCACTATCTATGTGGACCAATGAGCAATACCCTAAACTATGTGTGCGGGGGAAATGGTGCTGGGTCCTCTGTTCCCACAAGGGGCTCTACATACTGTATACAAGGTTGGCCTAAACACCTAGGGTACGCTGGAAAGGTCCTCCAATATCAATTGACTGGCCCCGTGTGCATCTGAGGGTGGCTAACCCGCATCACAGTTGAGCTGACAAGCTCATGGTCGTGTACCTCCTATAAGCTTGCAAGACTGTTAACGTTTTAAATTAGGTTCCACTTCTCTTATCATTGCTCTTTCACTTTATTATTAGTAATAATACTTTACCTTACGATAATAAACATACCACGTAACATACTAATAGTAATAATATTAATAATAATAATATTAATAATATTATTAATAATAATATAAGGAACAATCATAAGGCCATCAAAATAATGCATGAATCCAAGCATTTATAAGCCCTAGTCAAACCTTGATCAAAACCCTAAAAGCACAGACTCCCAAAAATTCTGCAGTAAATTCTAAGTGTTTAGGCGCTTTGACACTATTTGGGCGCATGAGCCCTGTTTGGGCGTTTTATCACTATGCAGGCGCATCAGCCAACACTTAACCCTTTCAACACTTAGGCACATGAGCTATTTCAGGCACATGGATACTATTGGGGCGTATGGTCCATTCGGACGCATGGACACTTAGACGCATGGGTTCTTCTTCTTCAAAAACCAAGAGTGTTTCTACTCTCTTCCTTTCTCCCTCTAAAATGACCAAAGATTTGGGTGTAGAAAAGGTGATGGGCGGCCATGCCACCTTTATCACCAACCTTCCAATGATTTTGTCATTTTGGACACTTTTAGTCCCTCCACTTTTGCTTTATTGTTTTTTTTCTTTCTTTCTATTCTTCATTTCTTGTCTTTCTTTTAAAGAAATTACCGGGTGTTACACAACAACAAGAACAACAAAACAACAACAACTACTACAACAACAACAGCAACAACAGCAACAACAGCAACAACAGCAACAACAGCAACAACAACAACAACAATAGCAACAACAGCAACAACAGCAAGCAGCAGCAGCAACAACAACAACAACAACAACAACAACAACATCAACAACAACAACAACAATAATAACAACAACAACAACAACAACAACAACAATAATAATAATAATAATAATAATACTTATAATCAGATTTCAGTTTCCGTATTATATGATCAGTTCAGTTATGCTTAAAGTCATTACTATTGTTCTTTCTGGTCACAGAGCAACTTTTGGCTTAGTCGTATATTCTTTTGTCGTGTTTCTTATTTATTTGTAGGTAATTAGGGTAATCCGGGAAATTAGTGAAGAGGGAATCGAAGATCAAAATTATCTTTTGCTTTAAATTGATGTAATAAACACCTTAATTAGGTTCTTTTGGATTATTTGGTTTGTTCAAATTTATTACTTCTGACTGTCTATTTAATATCATGGATTTTGTTTTTGATTCGATATCTGTAATAGTCACACGTCAGCCTCTCAGGGTTGGGGTGTTACAGTTATGGTATCATAGCAAAGGCTCTCTCCTATAAAAAACTTAAATGTTAATAATTAAACATGTGAGGTGATGGGTAGACGTGGGGTTAGGATCTAATCTTTTGTCAATCAAAATTCTGATGCTCACACATATATCTTCATTTCAGATGGCTGCTAAAAGACATGTGAACAACCGTAATACCTCGAATGGTCCCTCTTCTCATACAAACTTGGAAGCACTGGTTGCTAATGTTGTAAACACTGCTCTTTCAGGGATGCTCCCTAACATGATGGCTCAGACAGCTCAAACTGTTTTCCAGCAAATGCAGCAGGCTAATATGGTTGTAAACCAAGGAGCACTGCTTGCTGCTAATGCTTCTGGAACACCACTCGACGGAAATGTCATTGGAGCTCCACTGCCGGTAACGCCACTGGCACACCACCTGCTGGTAACGCCAATGGTGCACCACCTGCCGGTAATGCCAATGGCGCACCACCTACCGGTAACGCATGCCACCTGGAAGAAACTATACAGGAGCACCTCCCGTTGGTGATACACCACTACCTCGTGATGGTATTCATGTTTGGTTGGAACGTTTCCAGAGGCAAAGGCCTAAATCCTTCAGTACTTCCAGTGATCCGGTCGAGGTGCAAAACTGGATCAGTCATATTGAGAAATTATTCGAGGTACTTGGTGTTGAGGACGTATACAAAGTAAGGCTGTCAACATACAAGTTAGAGGATGATGCTCATAGATGGTGGACGACTATGAAACAAGCTAGAGGAGGAAATGAATATGCAGCTACACTTCCTTGGGATGAATTTCAAGGATTATTTTATGAGGAGTACTTCACCGTTGTTGACCGCACCGAGTATTATAGATAGTATGCTAATATTAGACAAAGGGATAATGAGCACATAACAGATTTCAAGACATGATTTACACGATTGGTGAGCTTTCTTGGTGCATTTGCAGGTCCACCGCATGAGCAGACAGAGAATTTTGAATGGGCCATATGTGAAAGAGATCGAAAGTTTATACTGAATCATCAGTTTAGAGACATTAATGAGTGGTTGATGCAGTTAAAAACTTATATAATGATAAAAAGAATGAAAAAAAGTCATTTAATGATAAACGTAAGCGGCCTAGGGAGAATGACCAGGATCAGTCTTCCTCTCATACGAATAAGAATCAGTTTTCATTACCGCGAGACCATCGAAATCATTTTGATCACAACAACAACAATAACTCCCAACCATGGAAGAACCGAAACCAGAACCAGAAACAAGCTCGTAATCAGACTCAACAGGCCCCTACTCATGCTCAACCACCGAATCAGTAATACCCTAATCAGGATCGGAATGCAACCCCTTAGTGTAACACATGCGGAAAACTTCATAAGGGAGCTTGTCTTCTGGCTGGAGGATTATGTTTCAGATGTGGGCGTGTAGGACACATGATTAGGGATTGCCCTTAGTGTGACCCTCTTAATGATGCCAGAGGGAATCAAGCTAAACCTGCAGTTGGAGGACGAGTTTTTGCACTTACAGCAAATGAAGCAGCTAATGCATCAGGTTGGTCTCCGGTACCCTTTGCATAGGGAAGCGAGATATTTAAGTCTTATTTGATATGGGCGTTACACATTCTGTCGTATTCTTTTATTTGCTAAGTACTTTATGACGGCACCGACTGCTTTAGAGCACTCTTTGGCTATTACTACTCCATTAGGAGATTTGACTATCATCTCATATGTTTATAGAGATTGTCCGATAATAATCGAGTCTATTATTCGTGAAGCTACTTTGTTTCCTATGCAAATGAGTGACTTTGATGTCATAATTGGTATGGACTGGTTAACTCGACAGCATGTTACTATTGAATGCCAAACTCGTCATGTTCTATTTGGAAATCCTCAATGACCTGAACTTGTTTATCAAGGGATCCAACCTTGAAAATCAGTAAAAATCATTTCTACACTTAAGGCTTGAAAGTTCTTATCACATGGTTGTATGGGATTCTTAGCTTCAGTGAAAGCTACATCTTCTGATGAGCCAATATATTTGATTATCAGATTGTATGCGACTTTCCAGACGTGTTTCCTATGGAGCTACCCGGACTTCCACCAGATTGCAAGGTAGAGTTCACTATTGATCTTATTCCCGGTACTGAGCCAATTTCTAAGGCACCATATCGTATGGCACCTATGGAGCTTAAGGAGTTAAAGGAGTAGTTACACGAGTTATTAGAGTTGGGATTTATTAGACTAAGTGTCTCACCTTGGGGTGCACCGGTCTTATTCGTGAAGAAGAAAGATGGTTCTACGAGACTCTGCATTGACTATAGGGAACTCAACAAGATCACTATCCGCAATCGTTACCCTCTGACTTGTATTGATGATTTATTTGATCAACTTAGAGGTGCAAAGTGTTTCTCTAAAATTGATTTGAAGTCTGGTTACCATCAGCTAAATATCAAGGATTCCGACATCCCTAAATCTGCTTTCCGTACTCGGTATGTTCATTATGAGTTCCTGGTTATGCCGTTTGGGTTAACTAATGCCCCATCCGTTTTCATGGACCTAATGAACCGAGTTTTTCACAAGTTCCTTGATAACTTTGTCATTGTCTTTATTGACGACATCTTAATATATTCTAAAAGTAAGGAAGAGCATGAAATCATCTTCGTATCGTACTCGAACCCTACGTGAAAAGAAGCTTTATGCTAAACTTTTGAAGTGCGAATTTTGGCTAAGTCAAGTAGCTTTTTGGGTCACGTCGTTTCTGCGGATGGTATTATGAGATCCTGCTAAGATAGAGGCGATCACTAAATGGCCTAGACTACCTCAGCCAAAAAGTCCGTAGTTTTCTTGGCCTTGTTGGTTACTACCATAGATTTGGTCAAAGGTTTTTCTGTTATAGCCTTACCCCTACGCAACTATTAAGGAAGGAAAGGGTATGTACTCTTGGAAGGATGAACAAGAGAAATTGTGAAGAACTAAAGAAAAGATTGTGTGCCTCCAATCTCACACTTCCATCAGGCACCGGTGGATACAAGATTTACAGCGATCCTCTAAAAAGGAATGGATGTGTGCTAATGCAACGTGATAGGTCATTCTTATGCTATCATGGTAGTTGAAACCTTACGAGGTTAATATCTACACATGACTGGAACTTGTGTGTTATTTTGCATTGAAGATCTGGCTCACTATCTTACGGAGAGACGTTGATATTTTTACTAATCACAAGAGCTTGATATATATTTCACACAAAAAGAAAGTAACATTGAGACAAAGGAGATGGTTAGAGCCATTGAAAAGATTAGATGCCACACATCAAACCATCCAGGAAAGGTAAGGTTGGTAGCCGATGCTCTTAGCTGGAAGAGCTCAAACTGTAGCCTCCATCAGCTACAACTCATATTATTCCAGATCTGATAGATTGGGTGTTTGTCTTCAATTTGGCAAGAGTGATGGGTATCCGCTAGATTCTAGACGAGCCGAATAGGTTATTCTGGATTAAGGAAGCACAGAAAGATGTTGGACCAAAAGAACCAATGAGCCTGATCAGAGAAACCTCTAAGTCCCACAGGACATCACAACAGCTGAAGAAGACCTGATCAGCTGTTCTACAAAGTCTGAAGAATACAACTGCTGAAGTATTTCTGAAGTACTGAAGACAAAGACTGAGACAACAGCTGAAGATCTAAAGTCTGAAGACTTCAACAAGTACTGAAGACAAGACTGAAGATCAACAGCTGAAAGACAAAGTCTGATGTTCAAGTACTGAAGACATCAGCTGATGTTAACAGCTGATGACAACAGCTGAAGAGGGCTTCTTCAGTTGTTGTGATGGTTTTTCTTCATCAGTAGTTTTCTTTTCTTTCAGTAGTTTGTTTACTTTTCAGTACTTGTAAAAACTGAAGAGGTTGTTCTTCAGTTGTTGTAGTATCAGTAGTTTTATGTTTTTCAGTAGTGTAAATAAGATGTTTAACACTTAGGAAAATTTGTAAGAAGATGTCAGTTGTTGACATCTTCAGTAGTTGTTAAACATCAGTAGTTATAAAACGGTTACATGTCACTTTCAAGTGACATCAGCCTACGTCACTCTTTCTTTATAAGGAAGGATGACTCACTGTAATCGTGCCTTTGAGGCCGACAATCTTAATGCAATATTCCTTTTGTCGGATATTTCTCTCTCTATAACAAAATTTTTATCGTTTTATATCGAATGTTCTTGCTTGAATTTGTCTAATTCTGAGCTATTCCGCTGCTATATCTGTTCAATCGATTAAACCAAGAGGCTGAGATCCTAACAAATGGTATCAGAGCAGGTTAATCATTGATCGATCTAACAATTGATCATTGAAACTGTTCAATCGCTCTAAGTTAATCGAATTAGCAAATTCGCAAGGATCTGTTATAGAGATTGAGAGTGTATCGCTTCTGGCCGTTTTATTTGAGGTTCTGTGTGGTTTTGAGCTAAATTTATTGTGATTTTACTTGAATCTGTCTGATTTTCCACAATGACTACTTCTTCAAATGATCCTTTCAATACTGGATCCTCTACCAAGCCTCCGATCTTGGTGAGGAATGAGTATAACATTTGGCAGAGAAGATTGCTCCATCACCTGTCTGTCAATAGCTCAGGTTGTTGGACATCTGTGGTACATGGACCACATAAGCCAATGGTGAATGATCCGGAAACAAACCAGTTGGTTCAAAGAAGAAGGAGCAATACTCCGATGAGGACAAGAAGTTGTTTGAAATCGATGCAAAAGCCCATGGAATTTTGGCTATGGCTATTCCTAATGAGATTTACTCTGGGCTTCTGCATTGTGAGTCTGCTCATGACCTCTGGAATGCCATCAAAGAACAATTTGGTGGTACTGATGAGGTTTTAGCAAACAACAGGGAAATCCTCGCCCAACAATATGAGACTTTCTCTCATAGAAAGGGTGAGACTCTGACTCAACAATTTGAGCGGTTTTCATGTTTAATCTCTGAATTGAAAATGGTTAAACATGAATATACAAGGAGTCAGATGAACCATAGATTCCTAAGATCACTGCCTGAGAGATGGAACACATATACCATTGTTCTACGCTCAAATGCTGATGTTGATCGCCTATCTCTCACCCAACTTCATGGGAAACTGCTTACATTCGAGAGAGAGATAGAGCAGAAAAGGAAATTGGTTTCATCTGGCAAGCTTACTGAGGATTTTGTCCAAGGGAACACTGCCCTGATTGGACATCAAGAGTCAGAATATGCGTCATCTGAAAGCCAGTATGATGAGCATATTGATTTCTCTACAAACACTTCTGAGCCTGCCTTTGTGAGTGTTGATAGTATTCTGCTGGTAGTAATAGTGACAATCTATGTTTCATCATGGATGATCTCAAGGGGATTGCTGATGATGACTTAGAAGAGATGGATATTTTGAGCCAAATGGCCTTGATAAATATCAGATCTCAGAAGTTCTACAAAAGAACTGGAAGGAAATTCCCAGGACTCTCTGGCAAAACCAAAGTTGGTTTTGACAAGAGTAGTTGAAGTGTCATAAATGCCACAGGCTTGGACACTTTGCAAGAGAATGTAGATCATCTGGATCTACTCTCCTGCACCTTTTGTGACTTCCCTGGCAATAGTCAACAAAACAGAGGGCAACAACCTGTCAATTCTGGTTATCATCATCAACCACAATCTCCTGCATATTTTGTTCCACAGGGGCCAATGCCATATCCATACCCCTGCTATTACATGCCACAACCAGGCCAGGTTCAAGCACCCACTGCTCAGCAACCACATGCACTCCCTGAGCCTCACCATCCCAATCTCATCAACCTAATCAACTTCAACAACACAGCTTCTTCACACCAGGAGTTGTTGACTGGAGCAGTTTACCAGATGATGTGTCTGGTAATGAACAACTGTTCTCAGGTGCTGGTCAACATGGTGGTGAGCATCCTTTTGGAAATCTAGCTCTCATGACTTTGGAATCCTCTGATGGATCATCCTCAAGTACCTCTTCAACACAGGTATCACAGGTATCCTCTGAGGCTAAGGCCAAATTATGTTCTGAAACTTGCATAGCAGCATTTGCCTCTATTAGAGAAGCAAATGTGGCTTTAATCAATAAAAATGTAGAGCTAGAACAAATAATTTCCAAAAATAAAGCTGAGTTTGAGTCTGTGCTGAAAGAGAAAACTGATGAGATTTATAAATTAAAATGCCAAATTTTGATGATAAGGCTAGGGAGGATGTACTCTTAGAGAAGTACAAAGACCTCAAAGATACTCTTGCTGTCACCAGGTAGAGTGTGATCGATGGGTACAATCTTGCAAGGGCTTTGAAATGCTTCTTAGTAAGCAAACAGCTTCCAATGTGAAGTTTGGAATTGGTTATAATCACACTGCTCCTCCTACAGATTTTGCTTCAAGAGCAGGAGTAGAATCTGATGGAGAAAGTAATGACCAATCCACCTCATCATGTGATTCACTACTTGATAAAGCACCATCAGTAGTTGAAGTCAGTAGTAATCCCTCTGTGAACCTATCAGCTGATATTGATGGTTCAACTGCTGACACTCACATGATCAATGAGTTGATCAACCCAAGTGTTATTCCTAGAAGTACTGAAGGTACTGGAGAGCAGGGGATAACATCTGGAGTTCAAATCCAATGACTGACAGCACTGAAGAGAAGAAAACTGTCAGTAGGAAGGATTTGAAGCCTACTAAGGAGTTGACAAGAAGGCAAAAAGTGCTTCTAAACTGCTGAAGAGCAAGTCTTAGTAGTTTCATCTTCTTCAGTTGATGATCACAGAAGATGAAGAGGAACCATGTGAAATATGTGGTCTATTCAATCATCTCACAGATGATTGTTGGTACAAAAAGGGATCCAAACTCAAACAAAAGGAGAAAATTAAAGAAAACTTGGCTAAAATGAAAACTGAGTTTGAGTCCAAGTTTGTACCAGCAGCATCAAATCCTATACTCCTATGTCCAAAAAGAAATCTAAAAGGGAAGGAGTGCAACAGGCAACAGCTGAGGTTGCTCAAAAGAAGATGGTGCAACACAAGAACTCATCATCAAACACCAATACCAATGTGTCTGAAGAGCTGAAAGCTCTTTCCCAGAATCAGACAACAGCTGGTAATGATGGTTCAACATCTGTTGGGAAGAGTTAACCAACTTGATGGCCCTGTGTTGAAACCCCAGAAAAGGAGATCCAAGCCAAAGGATTCCTCTTCACACCATCTCCTTCACCTCAAGCTATTGTGCCCAATAAACCTGTTAGTTTACCATCTATTGATGAGACCAGGCCCAAACCAAAAAGGTTTGGGTCTCCAAAACTAACTGATTGTTTATTTATGCAGGTCTCTTCAACATGCCAAAGTAGCATCTGGTATGTAGACAGTGGGGGATCTATGCATATGACTGGGAACAACTCACTTCTTAATGACTACTCTCCGGAAGGAAGGGTTTTGTTTCCTTTGGCAATGATGCAAGAGGTTACATCATCGGGAAGGGCTTTGTTTCCAATGGGGAAATAAGGTTTGATGATGTCAACCATGTGGAAAATCTCAAGTATAACCTCTTGAGTGTCAGTCAATTGTGTGACAAAGGCCATGTTGCTTTTTCACAAGCCAGAACTGCAGGATTCTGTCATCCAAAGTTCTGAGTTTGATTGACAAGGTATTGGATGCTCACACTCTCCTGAAGGCCAACAGGACAGGAAGAGTGTATGCCTTAGATCTTTCCAAGAAGATAGATCTCAAAGGCCATCCTTGCCTATTTTCCAAGGCCTCTCCTCAAGAATCTAATCTATGGCATAGAAGGCTGGGACATGTTAACTTCAAGAACATGAATCAGCTGACACCATAGTTTAGTAAGGGGACTGCCTATGAAGGAGTTCAAGTGTGAAAACAACTGCACTGCTTGTTTGAAAGGAAAACAGCACAAGGTTTCATTTCCACCTATTGAAGAACCAAAGTCCACTGCCTGCTTACAACTTCTTCACATGGATCTCTTTGGTCCTGTGAGAGTGATGAGCATGGCACAGAAGAATACTGTCTGGTAATTGTGGATGATTACTCCAGATTTGTATGGACTTTCTTTCTACATTCAAAGGATGAAGCTGCACAGAAGATCATAAACTTTGTGTTGTATGCTGAGAAGCAGTATTCCCTCTCAGTCAAGTGTATTAGAAGTGACAATGGAACAGAATTCAGGAACAATACACTTGATGAGTTCTACCTTTCCAAGGAATAAAGAGGCAGTTCAGTATTCCAAGAACTCCTGAACAGAATGGAGTTGTGGAGAGAAAGAACAGGACCCTCATTGAAGCTGCAAGGTCTATGTTGGCTGATTCTGGACTGCCATTGACCTTTTGGGCTGAAGCTGTCACACAGCATGCTATGTGCAGAATAGAGTGCTAATAAATCAGAGGTTGATGAAGACTCCATATGAAGTTCTACATCATTTGGCCCCTCTCATTTCATTCTTTAGAGCATTTGGGTGTCCCTGTTTTTCTCAACACAAAGGATCAGCTCCAGAAATTTGATCCTAAGGTGGATGCAGGGTACTTTGTTGGTTATTCATCAACTTGCAAGGCATACAGAGTCTTCAACTGCAGAACAAAGATGGTTGAAGAGACTCTACATGTCAAGTTCAATGAATCTCCAAAGGACAAGATTCCACAAAGCCCTGTGGAGCTCTTTGATTTGGACATACTGCAATATGTTCCTTATCAATCTCCTGCTGTTGCTCCTGTCAACAGTTCACCACCTGGTGTTACTGCTGAAGATGATGATGATAGTAGTAATCACCTCTTCAGGTTTAGTGACCAACTGCCTGAGTCCTCTAAACCTGATGCTCCTGTAGCTCCAGCAGCACCATCCACAACAAATGCTGATGAGATTTCTGCATCCTCACTTCATTTGAGTTGCCCCCATCTTCATGGTTTCAAGAATCTGCATCAACATCGCTGCTGCTGAAGGTCCTACAAACACTTGCACAGATTTGATTGTTTACCAAGAGCTGAAATCACCCAATGTCTCAAATCCTTGGTGATATCAATGCTGGTGTTTCAACCAGAAGCCAGTTGTCCAATTCTGCTTCTATGCTCTCTTCATCAGTCAGCTAGAGCCAAAGAACTATCATGTAGCTTTGAGAGACAATGGATGGGTTGAAGCCATGCAGCTTGAGCTTCTTCAGTTCAAGAAACAGCAAGTGTGGGAGCTTGTTCCTCTACCCCCAGGTAAGTGTGCAATAGGCACTAAATGGGTGTTTAGGAATAAAACTGATGAAAATGGGCTAATTGTTAAGAACAAGGCCAGACTGGTTGTGCAGGGGTTGCACAAGAAGAAGGTATTGATTATGATGAAACCTTTGCCCCTGTAGCCAGACTGGAGGCAATTAGATTGTTTTTAGCCTATGCTGCACTCCACAATCTTAAAGTTTTTCAAATGGATGTCAAAAGTGCTTTTCTATATGGTACAATAAAAGAAGAAGTTTATGTGTGTCAACCACCAGGCTTTGAGGATAATAAGCACCCAGAATGGGTATATAAGCTTGATAAAGCTCTTTATGGGTTGAAACAAGCACCTAGAGCCTGGTATGAGACCTTATCAAACTTTCTTCTACAGAATAATTTCACTAGAGGCTCCATAGATAAAACTTATTTATTAAGAGGTGGATCAGCATAAGCTACTTGTTCAAATTTATGTTGATGATATTATATTTGCATCCTCTGATCCCCAATTGTGTGAGGATTTCCAAAACTTAATGCAACAGAAGTTTGAAATGAGTGCAATGGGAGAATTACAGTTCTTTCTAGGTTTGCAAATCAAACAAAAAGCTGATGGAATTTTCATTCATCAGTCTAAATACACAAAAGATCTTTTGAATAAGTTTGATTTACAAAACTGTAAACCCTGTTCTACTCCCATGTGCAACACCACACAATTGGATGTTGATCAGAAAGGTAAAGGTGTTGATGAAACCCTTTACAGATGTATGATTGGTTCCTTGATGTATTTAACAGCTTCTAGACCAGATATTATGTTTGCTACATGTGTTTGTGCTAGATTTCAGGCTGCACCTAAGGAGTCTCATCTGATTGCAGTCAAGAGGATCTTTAGATATCTGCAAGGTACACAATCTCTAGGCTTATGGTATTCCACTGGACATTCTTGCAAATTAGTTGCTTTCTCTGATAGTGACTATGCAGGGTGTAAGTTGACCAGGAAATCAACTTCTGGTGGATGTCAATTCCTAGGCAACTGTTTGATTTCTTGGCAGAGTAAGAAACA
This sequence comes from Flaveria trinervia, assembly GCA_025506515.1. Taxonomy (NCBI): domain Eukaryota; kingdom Viridiplantae; phylum Streptophyta; class Magnoliopsida; order Asterales; family Asteraceae; genus Flaveria; species Flaveria trinervia. Next base: position 32,339,919 of record CM046452.1, on the reverse strand, counting down.
AACATCTGTTGCTACATCCACTGCTGAAGCCGAGTACATTGCTGCTGCAAGTTGTACATCCAAATACTCTGGCTTCAGAATCAACTTTTGGATTATGGCATTACAGAGACTAAGACTCCATTATTAATGGATAGTGCTTCAGCTTTGCATTGTCAAAAATCCAGTCCAGCACTCTAGGACCAAACATATAGAAATTAGACATCATTTTATAAGAGATTGTTTTGAAAAGGGTCTAATTAATCCTATGTTTGTGGCCTAGTGCTGATGAGCTTGCAGACATTTTTACTAAGCCTTTGGATAGTTCAACTTTCCACAACCTGGTGTTAAGGCTTGGTATGCTGCAGCTAGAATAAGTGACAACTACTGATGATCTCAGTAATTACTGATGATCATTGGTAACCATGTCACATATAAGTACTGATGAGTTATTTTACCCTCAGTAGTTTTTATAACTACTGAAGGCTAAATGCTTTAAGTACTGTACTTTATCTGTTCTAAACTACTGATGTAGTTACAACTACTGAAATCAGTAGAAACAGATAAGTACTGATGTCCTATGAAACAACTGAAAACAGCAAAAAGGCTGATGAGTAAGTGTTGAGGACAGTATGAAACAGCTGAAAGGCTATGAATTGACGACAACTACTGATGAGTACTCTCTCTTCAGTAGTTCACAAACTGTTGTTTCTTCATAAACAACTGAAGCAATACCATGTCTTCAGTAGTTTCACAACTACTGATGACTACACCAAGTCTTCAGTTGTTTACAACAACTGATGGCAAAACCACGGTCTTCAGTAGTTTCACAACTACTGATGACTAATACCAAGTCCTCAGTTGTTTCAACATCTGAAGTCCAACTTGTCTTCAGTAGTTTTTAAAACTACTGATGCCTAAATCAGAGACTTCAGTTGTTTCAACGTCTGATTGTAAACACCATGTCTTCAGTTGTTTTATAACTGCTGACCACACCAATACCATCAGTCGTTTCAAACCTCTGAAAGTTAATACCACGTCATCAGTTGTTTCAAATACTGATGACTAACACCAAAACCTTCAGTCGTTTCATAACCGTACCCTATATATTCTGATCTCTTTCAGAGTTTTTCATTCTTTCACGACCTAAAATTCAAAAGCTCTGAAAACCTTTCACCTTCATAATGGCGACCATGCAACTCAAGCCTCGACACAACTGTGTCGCGTACCTCACTAAATCGCCCTTCTGGACCAAATTCGATAATGCTATAGATCTTATGGTCCAATCACCACTGAAAACGGCTTTCCTCCTAAATCCAATCATTTATGCCGATTCGCTACATCAGTTTGGACGAATGCAACTGTTAATGGAGAATCTATCCATTCGTCCATCAACTCTCATACGGTGGTCATCTCTACTGCTACCATCCGCCAGATATTACTGTTAGATGATGCTGCCTACCTGTTGGATATCCTAAGCGCCTCTTGATCTTTCATTTGGACAACATGGATATCAAGGCGATCTTAGTGCTTCGACCATCCTGAAGAAACATTTTCAGATGCTGAACGCTTGATATTTCATATGGTAAATGTTTGCCTGGCCGAAGACTTCTTCTTGGGATCAACTGTCTTCCAGATGGCAACAGGTAATGTTCTCTATCCTTGAACAAGAACCACTAAACTTTTCTGAAATAATTTTTTCTTGAAATCAAGGATATGGCCACAAAACCACTTTCTAACCGTTGGATACTATATCCTCGGTTTATAATGGCCATAATAGAGAATCAGCTTCATGCTGAGGGACTAGTTGGTCTGGGAGTCCCTGCTTTGGCTGTATTGCCGGAGGTATACTCTCGACACAACACTGACCAAACTCTTAAACAGGCTGCCAAGCTGCGCAAACCCACGCAGCTGGAACCCACAGCCTCCACTTCCACATCCAAAGTCCCCTCCAAACCCACAAAGAAGAAGCCTAAGAAGCTACTCAGGGAGTTGAGTCCCCTGAGGATGCTCCTGCTGCACCAAAGCAGGTTATCTCTACTGGAAATAACCCCCCAGTAGAGACTATGACTCCACCAACCGAAGCCGCTCAGGTTTCCTCTCAAAAGGAACCTGAAGCAACCACTCAAAGGGAAGCCACACTGCTGGGATCCTCCTCACTTGAGGGGATTACCATTGAAGAGCACCACTCGTCCGGGTGCACACTGCTTCCACACCCTCTCCTGATGCAACGCCCTCAAAGCCCTACAATAATTGTTGCAAAAGTGCTGACGCAGTTGCATTCCTCACCCCCCACCCAGACACCAATCACTACTGGGATAACCTCAACACCTGAGGGGGAGGATCACAATGCTTCTGTCAACCCACAGCACAGGGGTTATCATGTTCCATCTTCTAGTGTAGACAAGGAGGTGCGAACTTCTGGTGAGGCTGCCACTGTCTCTGACTCAGCAAATGACCAGGGTGCAGTTGGTAACATCTCTAAGACCTCACCAGTGGCAACAGCTGATGAAGGACATAGTCCTGAGGCTGGAAGTCCCCAGAACGAGAACAAGGGGCACATGCTATAATTGATCTACACTCAAGGCATGTTAATCCTGACTCTGTCAGGAGGTCAGGTGATTCAGTATCAACTGATGATGACCTGAGCTTCTTCTATGATGTAGTTGCTCAAAACACCATTCTAGAGGATGAGGTTAGCAGACTCAAAGAGCTGCTGGCCAAGATGTCTCAGGATGAAAGTCCATCTGCCACCACAATACACCCACAGATGGCACCTTCTTCTGAAGGTCCCCTACACACTGAGCCAATACATACTTCCAAGCCACCAGCCTCTGCTTTTGGCACTGATTCTCAGGAACAGAACCATCCTGATCAATCAGTTGTAACCTTCAAAAATCCCTACCTCTCATCACTCCCATGATCACAGATATAGTGATCAAAGCCATTGATGAGAGGCTTCCTACAATAATACAACCCCTGGTGGAGGAGTTGGTGACTAAATCCTTTCTACTGCTCAAACCCTTGCACCCAATGCAACCAAAAAGGGGGAGAGTCAGTCAGTTAAAGGAAAAAGGAAGAGGACAGATGGGGAGAAGGAGAAAGAATCAGAGAAGGTAAATGAGAAGGAGTTGGCTGTTATAAGTGGAGGAGACTGAGTTTGAAAATGAGAAGGAGAGGAGAGTGAAAGGAGCTGAGTGAATGAAAGTCAAAAAGACTTTCATGTCACATATCAAAAGAGGAAAGGAGAGTCTGAGAAGGAGAAGGAGCTGAATGATATGGTGAAAGAAGCTGTTGCCAACCATAACCGTTCAATGGATAAAATCATTGAACAGTTGTATAGGCAGGGTTTTGACATCCAACAACTAGACTCCGAGATCAGAAGGTTGGAGACAGAGGAGATCAACTCAAGATGGGCTAGCTATGATGCCTTAGAAAGAGAAAGGCTGGAGATAATGATCAGATTTATAGCCAAATACTTGGGAAGATCTCTGATAGAAATAAGGGCCTGGACCAGGGACAACATCTTGGCAATAACCACCAAGATTTGTTCGTCTGAAGCATACTCCAAAGGTTTAGTGATTGAGGCATTGAATGAAGCTGGGGTGGGAACCGAAAAGAACTGACAAAATTTACTAAAGCCTCCCTTACAGCCAAAATGCTAAAACAGTCTGAAAAGCCTCTATCCTCAAAATCACTACCTCCACAACCCACTAAAACAACCCCTTTACCCTCTAAACCAACCATCCAACCCACAAAACCAAATCCTTTACCCCCAAAACCCACTGCCAGTGATGTACCTAGACAAAAGAAAAGAAAGGTACTGAGGCCTGATGAAGATGAAGAGGAGGATGAAGACAGACTGCCACTCTCTGCAGTTATCACTTTGCCTAAGGCTAATCCAATGTCCATCACTCCTGCTTCTCAAATGCATGATGTGATGATAAAGATTGAAGAGGAACAGATGCAAAGACATGATGAGGAAATGCTGAAAAGCATTGACAAAGCATATGCCACATCCTCTTCAATGATTAGCATGAAGAAAGAAGTATTAAGATTGTAACCCTTGCTAATACCTTTCAATACCAAAGGGAAAAAGTAAGATATGGCCTGATCCTAGGGTGGCACACCGGATTGTCAAGAAAGAAATCCTTCAAAATACAAGGGCCAAGTGAAGAGGGTGTCGACGAAGACATCACTGTGGTTCTTGTAGTGTCCCTTGGGAAATTGTAGAAGAATTCAAGAAAGCTTATGAAGCCAAACAACCACCCCAAAAGATGTTGGAGATAAAATCATAAAGAAGGGATTGGTTTACAAAAGACTTGAAAACTTCAAACAAGAAGAGCTCAACCTGCTCTTAGAAGGGACTCATCCAGATGAGTTTGCTTACAGACAAATAACCACGGTTGAGCTCAAGAATGGAAAACAGGCCAAGTACATATCTGAAGTGTATGGCCGAGAAGGATTATTTGATGGTGTGCCCGAGGTGCTGACAATGGATGAGCAGATCATGTTTCTAAGGGCTTACACCAGGGAATCTATAGGCTGATACACGGGAAGTAGATCTCATGTTGGGGTAACAGCTCGGTGTCCAAGTCCCCAATACAGAGCCCAACCATATCATGCCAAACAGATCATCAGAGACTTCTTCCCAGGCCGGTGCTGAAAAAGGGTCACTTCTCATCTGATCAAGAGGATAAAAAGACCAATCTATCTGCCAAAATAAGTGGGACTCGTCAATAACTTAGAGGTTTTGGCTGCATTGGTTCAGGGGGAGTTTGTTGGACCAAAAGAACCAATGAGCCTGATCAGAGAAACCTCTAAGTCCCACAGGACATCACAACAGCTGAAGAAGACCTGATCAGCTGTTCTACAAAGTCTGAAGAATACAACTGCTGAAGTATTTCTGAAGTACTGAAGACAAAGAATGAAGATCAACAGCTGAAAGACAAAGTCTGATGTTCAAGTACTGAAGACATCAGCTGATGTTAACAGCTGATGACAACAGCTGAAGAGGGCTTCTTCAGTTGTTGTGATGGTTTTCTCATCAGTAGTTTTCTTTTCCTTTCAGTAGTTTGTTTACTTTTCAGTACTTGTAAACAACTGAAGAGGTTGTTCTTCAGTTGTTGTAGTATCAGTAGTTTTATGTTTTTCAGTAGTTGTAAATAAGATGTTTAACACTTAGGAACATTTGTAAGAAGATGTCAGTTGTTGACATCTTCAGTAGTTGTTAAACATCAGTAGTTATCAAACGGTTACATGTCACTTTCAAGTGACATCAGCCTACGTCACTCTTTCCTTTATAAGGAAGGATGACTCACCTGTAATGGTGCCTTTGAGGCCGACAATCTTAATGCAATATTCTTTTGTCGGATATTTCTCTCTCTATAACAAAATTCTTTTATCGTTTTATATCGAATGTTCTTGCTTGAATTTGTCTAATTCTGAGCTATTCCGCTGCTATATCTGTTCAATCGATTAAACCAAGAGGCTGAGATCCTAACAAAGATGATGGTGAACTTTGGGCAATCTACAGAATGTGGGGATGGGAAACAATCAGAATTAGGGTAGATAAATATAGAGTAATTTGGGGCGGTAAGAGTTTAGTGTTCCAAATGATTCTACTCTTAGAATTTATTAGCTGAAGCCCATAGTTCGTCATTCTCTATCACCTGATCTACTTAAGTATCGGGATCTTCGTCAGAATTTTGGTGGAAAGAATGAAAGAGGACGTGGTTAGTATATTAGCAAATGTCTTACTTGTCAGAAGTTTAGATTGAGCATTAGAGAGCTAGTGGTTTGCTTTAGCCACTACCTATTCCTGTATGGAAATGGGATGATATTACCATGGATTTTGTATAGGGTTGCCAAAAACATTCAAGAAGGATGACACATATGGGTTGTAGTTGACAAATTGTCAAAGTGGCATTTTCTTCCAAGTCAGCAAGGATTACGGTTAGCAAACTATCTGAAGTGTTTACATAAGAGAGATTAGACTTCATGGCACTCGGTCTCTATTGTGTCAGATCGAGACCGAGTTAACTTCTCGCTTTGGGAAGGGTTTGCAACCGCATGGTCGGTACTAAGTTGAGGTTTAGTACGATGTTTCATCCTCAGACTGACAGTCATTCGGAGCGTACTATTCAGAACTTGAAGACATGCTTCGAGCTGTGCCTTAGAGTGGAGTGGGAACGGGATGAGTACATGTGTTTGGTCGATTTTGCTTACAACAATAGTTGGCAAGCTAGTATGTCATGACACCTTTCGAGTTATTGTATGGTCATAAATGTAGAGCACCAATTGTTAGGAAGAGGTCAGTGAAAGAATCATCGAAGGGCATGTGTTAGTTCAGGGTACGAATGAGAAAGTTTCCATTGCTCGAGAAAAACAAAAGGAATCTCCAAGTAGATAGAAAAGTTATCCAGATCGACATTGTCGACCTTTGGAGTTTAAGGTTGGTGATAAAGTATTTCTAAGAGTTTTACGTTGCAGGGGCATACGTCATTTTGACATCAAAGGAAAGGTTAGCCCTATTTTCATCGAGCCATTTGAAATTCCAGAAAGAGTTTGTGAAGTCTCTTATCGGTTGGCACTACCACCTCAATTATCATATGTGCACAATGTCTTTCATGTATCTCTTTTAAGAGGGTACAATTATCATCCAATTCATGTGGTGAACTATCCGCTTTATTTGATTCGTGAGGACTTATCGTTTGAAGAGCAACCAAAAGCTATTCTTGATCGACAAGAGCGTATTATGTGAAGAAAGACTATTCCTTTTGTTAAAGTATTATGGAGGAACCATTCTAAACGTGAAGCTACTTGGGAGATAGAAGATGCGATCCGTTCTCAATATTCAAATCTTTTTACAACTTAGTGCTCTGTTTCAATATCTTCCATTTGATATGTTTTGGTTGTAACCTATAAGAATTTTAGTTATTAATTTCTCATCATCAGATTATCATTTACATGTTTTTTTATTAGAATTAGTTCTGTCTCTACATCCATGAGTTATCCTATTCACTTGTTGATTTTTTATCACTTTGTTTAGGTTATGTTGTCCACTTCATTTGATCCGTACCTAGCAATTTCGTGGACGAAATTATTTTAAGAGGGGTAGAATTATAATACCCGCAATAATAATAATAATAATAATAATAATAATAATAATAATAATAATAATAATAATAAGTAATAGAATAATAAAAGAGCAATTATGGCAAAATTAGAGTCTGTAAAGTGGCAAGGAAAAAAATAATAGGAAACAAAAGTTAAATAATTGAACTTTTGGAAACAAAACGGAAATGGCCAAAATATACGTGACCAGCGTTCTCTTCGAATGACCCGACTCGCGAACACCTTTGTAGATACATGTGTACCTAATTTAGGAGCTCAAATGTAAAATGTCTTTCATGTCTTACGTATATGTAATTGAATGGGTATGAATGGAATGAAATGTGTGGTTGATGTTTATAATGTTTAAAATTTCATTGATTATTGTGTGATAACGCATATTGAACTAACTATATAGGTTTGTGGTTGTTTACATAGTTCTTAGTCAACAACGATTGAGAAACATACTTAAACTTAATTGTGTGTATGTGAATGGACCATGCTAATGGACCATACGCATGAATATTTCATGCTAATGAACCAGTCGCACGATGGACGAGGAGACTGGATTAGTCACACGAGTGTAACATGAGATTGACTCAGTCGCACGACTGGACCTTCAGTCGTGCGGATGGATCAACCGCATGCTTTAGTCGCACGAATGAAAAACCCTAACCTATAAATACCACTTAATTCATGGGAAAATGTAACAATTCAAATACCTACGTACTAAATCGTACCCTAGCCGTCCAGAGACCTAAGAAACATGTTCCAAGTTCATGGATTGCAGTCTATCATCTTACAATCATTCGTAACGTTTAGATTCATTCTTAGATCGATTATACTTGCGTTCTCACTAATTGGATCGCCAATCAAATAGGATTTTGCACTATTTGGTTTGTAAGTTAGTACACTGTACCTAAACGGTCCTACCAAGTGGTATTAGAGCTTTGGATCTTGATTTGCGTGTGATTCAATCGATTTTGATATAAAAATCGCGTTTTTCACTCAAAAACTTAATCTTTTGTGTCAAACAGTGTTTTCAACGTCTCCAGGTCAAAAAGTTCACGTTTCTCGGAATACGGAAATTAAGGTTGGTGAGAAATTCGTGTTTTTGCATTAAAGTGTTCAAAACCTTTGTTTGTGCAAAAAACATCAGCCTTCAGTCACATGATTGACTCAATCGCACGACTGAACCCATTCGCACCACTCATACGCACGATTGGCTCAGTCGTTCATCCATTCGCACGGCTGAAGATCTTTCTTCGCATTGTTCATCTGCACCTGTCCAATCGCCCGATTAAACCATCCGCATGTGTTCAGTCGTACGATTGAACCATCCGCATTGTTCAATCGCACGAATAGCCCAATTGCATTCTTTCATTTGCACAAGTACAACAGTTTTGTTCTAAAATCCAAAGTAAATAGAAATGGAAGATCAGTACTCAGCATTCACCGTAGGTAGGGATTCACGGATCCAGAATCTATTGCTTATGGAAAATGAAGTGGGGAATCACAATAAGCCTCTTAAGCTCATAACGTTAGATGATTACCCATAATGGAATCAAAGGTTCAAGATATGCCTAAATGGGGTAGATCCTAATTTATGGGAATCAATTGAGACAGGGTATAGCATGCCCGTTGGTGCAAATGGAGTTAAACTTACCTTAGGCGGTATGACTGAAAGCCAAATGGTAAAGTACAATGCAGAGAAAAAGGTGTACGCTTTGTTAACTCAGTCAATTCCTAAGGATATATTCTATCAGTTTTCTGAGAACAAGCAGGCAAAGAAGCTATGGGATGCTCTGGAAAAGCGGTATGACGGGAATGCATCTTATAGACTGATTGTACCACTTAATGAGTGAGCTATACACTCATGGGGTTGTTACATCCATGGAAGAAAAGGTGTCGAATTTCGCAGATGGATTGCCACAAAAGTGGGTTTCATTTGTGTCAAACCTTAGACAGAATGGTATGCTGGCGAAGTTAGATATCAACGATTTCATTATGAAGCTGAAAGAGGAAGAGTTGAGGATGAAGTACAGGTCTCAAAAGTTATCATATGATTAGAACCCGTCTCTTTACAACTCAATCCCTCAAGCAAAAACGTCTGGAGCACCACCTCAAACGACATTCGTGTCAAGTTCAACCGCGCCGTATCAAGCCATTACTTCAGGATCTGACACGTTAGGGTCGTCTTGCACCCAATATATAGCACCTGAAGCCAATGCTACAAAATTGATGATTGAGAATCTAGGTAATGTGACTGTAGAGGTAGCAAAGGAGCATATGGATCTCTTAGCAGCTGTCGTTCACTCCTATGACGGTCTAGTTGCGGGGAAGATTGGAACTGCCATTTGGCAGATGAAGACTACAAGCAAGTAGACGAGACTGAGCTGGAATGAATGGATATCATGTGGGAATTGGCAAGTGCTGTCCGGAGGGCAAAGAAGTTGTTAAGCAGACAGGACAGAACCTGATTGCTACAAAGGATACAACCTTTGGTTTTGACGAAACCAAAGTTACCTGTTTTAATTATGGAGAAAAGGGGCACTTCAAACGTGAATGTGTGAAGCCCAAGAAGATAGGTAAGGGTAATCCACTCTCATCCATCAATAATCAAGATAAACCCATAAATAGTCCTACATCATCAAGCAAGGATCCTAAGGCCTTGACTGCTCAAGATGACGAAGGGCAACACTGGACCATTCGATTTGTATCTCTAGGAGAATCCAACATTGCTTGTGTTAAGGGTATGGATGACGACTCTGCAAGCGAAGGTGATATAGCAGTTGAAACCGCGATGTCAAATCATGAAAAAACTGCAAATGTGATCGATCACTTGATTGAAGATGGTTCAAGCACAAAATTTTTTAGAGTCACCAGAACCAGAAAACTAAGACTCTGCAATGATGGCTGATTCAACCGAATCTTCTCAGGTATGTACCAAAGACCAATTGTTTGATAGTCATGCTTGCATTGAATGTAATAAATAGAGAAAGCATAGACTCAAAATTTGCTAGGTTATTAGATCTTAATGATAGCTTAGTGAATGATTTACAACTATGCACAGAAGCAAACAAGATTTTAAAACAAAATGAGCACTATTATAAAGAGAAAATAGAACTGTGAATAAACAACTAAGGGAAACCGAAGTTGTGGCTTTTAACCAAGCAAATAACATTAAGTTCTATTTAAACTCCCTAGAAGAAACTAAGAAACAAAAAGCAGTTTTGGAAGTCGAAGTAACTCATTAAAACAAAAACTGCACAGTTGGACTAGTTCTTCTCACATAGTCCAGCACTTAGTGAAAGAACGCAACAATAGGGAGGGTTTGGATTACAAAGTGGTTCCACCACCATATGAGACCTTGTTGAATACTAAATGCATACCAATAAATAACAACCCAAACAAGGATCATATGATGTCCACTCCTCTTGTAAGTGATCCAGATTCCACAAGTAATTCCATTGAATCTATCACTAAACAAAAGGAGAACACTTTAAAGTCAAAAGGTAATATGCCTATCGTTAATCTGGATGAACAATTTGAGTTAAGGTAAAGTCTAGTTCAAATACGTCTAATTCTGAACCCAAAAAGACCAAACAAGTTAACCAAACACATGCATCATGTCTAAGTCCAGATAAACAAAAGAGTAAAGATGTTAAAAAAGTTCAAACAATTAATTTTGTTAAACAAGATAAAACATCTAAACAAGAAGTGTCAAAACCCAAACAAATCAAAGTCACAGGAGTGTCACATACTTCTCCGCAGAAACAATTATACCAATATGTTGAAAGTAGATCATGCTACAACTATGGAAAGTATAGACACATCGTGTCTAATTGTCCTTACTATCAGAAGGAGGAAAGTTGAACTTCATGATCCTAAATCCAGTTCTTCTAAAAGGAGTTCTATAACCCCACCAAGAAGAATTAGTGAACATAAATTTCAAACCATAAGCCTATCGTCTGTTTATCACAAACAGACCTTACACAAAACTGGCTTATGGAAAGAAAAATCTAGTTCAATGTTTGATAATGAGAACAAGAAGACGAATAATCTTCCCTCGCCCTCAAATAGACAGTGGGTGGAATTTATGATGTGTGATGCCTCTAGGTCACCCAAGCTAGTTAAGGCTTGGGTCCCTAACCTTAACTAATGATTTCCTTTGAATGTGTAGGGTGTTCGCTATAGTGCTGCCACAAATACCTAGATCGTAGATAGCGGAGCATCTAGGCACATGACTGGGAACCTGACTCTCTTGTCTAACATCAAACAAATTAAAGGAGGTCATGTTCATTTGCGGGAAACAAAGGAGGTTACATCACCGCTCAAGGGGAAGTGGGAAACCAGAAAGCGAAGTTTGATAAGGTAAACTATGTTTAACAACCTCAAAATAATTTGCTTTTATATCCAAAATCTGTGACAAAGGCTTTAAAGTAGTATTCGACAACAAGAAGTACTATGTTCTGAAAAAGGACAATATGATCTTGGAGGACCAAATCTTAATGTTAGCTTCAAGATAGAACGATCTTTATGTCTTGGATCTATCAAAGGCCTCCACAATGGATCATCAAGTTCAGTGCTTCCTGTCAAATGCTACAGAGAAGGACTCGATCTCTTGGCATAGGAGAATGGGACACATGAATCCACAGAAGATGAACCACTTGATCTAGAATGATCTAGTGCAAGGAGTATGATATCTTAAACACACCGCCCCTAGACTCAACAACATCCGGCTCACAAGGCCAGTCTTTTAGTAACTCAGGGGGAGCACTAGAGGTAAGTGATTCCTCTTCTGACGATGAAGAAGTGGAAACTGTTCAAGTGGTTCAGGAGGAACAGGTTCCAACTCCCACAAGTACACACACATCAGATGTTAATGCCTCTGATACTTCAAAACCCCATACTCCCACTGCCTCAAATACTGAACATGTGGTTCACAATTTGGATAATGAGGTAGTTGTACCCACCACTCCTGGATCTCGACTAAATGTTTATCATCCTCTGGAAAATGTCATAGGGGATGTACAATCGGGAGTACAAACACGAAATCAGCTATACTCAGCTGATTATGCCTCAGTCATGGAAAAAGGATACATTCATGATGGTGCTTATCGTTGTTTTGTGTCTCAATTTGAGCCAAAATATGTAAGTGATGCCTTAAATGATCAGGCTTGGGTGAGTGCCATGCACGAAGAACTTCTTCAATTCAAGAAGTTAGGTGTGTGGACTCTAGTGGATAGACCTAAAGGGGCTAAGGTCATTGACACTAAATGGTTTTTGAAATGCAAGAAGGATGACCAAGGGGTCATTATCAAAAACAAGGCTCGACTAGTAGTTCAAGGATTTCGACAAGTCGAGGGAATTGATTACAGTGAAGTCTTTGCACCTGTCACAAGAATGGAAGCCATCCGTATCTTCCTAGCCTATGCCTCTTACATGAAAATTAAAGTTTATCAACTGGATGTAAAGAGTGCATTTCTTCATTGTCAAATCCAGGAAATAGTGCATGTCAGTCAACCTGAAGGATTTGAGGATCCATATCATCGGGACAGAGTTTACAAGCTAGACAAGGCTCTATACGGGCTTCATCAAGCACCTAGAGCATGGTATGAGAAGCTCCCGACTCATATTGTGAAACAAGGGTTTCGCAGAGGAGTGATTGACTGTACATTGTTCAACAAAGAAAAGGATGGTGATTTACAGCTTGTTCAATTTATGTTGATGACATAATCTTCGGTTTCAAGAACGAAGACTTATGTAAAGAATTTGAAGCAGTAATGAAGGCAGAATTTGAGATGAGTGCAATGGGAGAGATAAAGTTCTTTCTTAGGTTACAGGTGGATCAGACACATAAGGGAATTTTTCTACATCAAAACAAATATGTAGGATATTCTCAGTCAGTTTGATATGGAGAATGCTTCCGCAGCTGCGACTCCACTTGCTACAAACCATGATGTAGCACTGGCGAGAATGGTGATCTGGTGGATGCTTCCATGTACAGAGGAATGATTGGATCTCTCATGTATCTCACTGCCTCACGACCTGACATCATGTACGCAACGTGTCTCTGCTCAAGATATCAGGCGAAACCGAAAGTCAACCATCTCATAGGAGTCAAAAGGATATTTTGTTATCTGAATGGTACACCAACACTTGGGTGTGGTATCCTTATGATGATGACGTTGAACTTACAGCGTATAGTGACTCGGATTACGGCGGATGCAAAATGAACTACAAGTCAACCTCAGCAGGTTGTCAATACTTTGGGAGAAGATTAGTAACCTGGCAGTGTAAGAAGCAGACATCAGTTGCACTGTCAATGTGTGAAGCTGAATATGTTGATGCGGCAAGCTGTTGTTCTCAATCATCTGGATTCAGCAGCAAATACGGGACTACAGTTTGAAATTCTCTTACACTCCTATATTTGTTGATAATTCTACTGCTATAGTTGTAACTAAAAATCCGATCCAACATCCTAAGACCAAACATATCGGCATTAAATATCACTTTATACGTGATTGTTTTGAAAAGAATTTAATCGATGTTGTTAAAATTTATAAGGATTTCCAACGCGTTGACCTCTACACAAAGGCGTTTGATAAACCACGTTTTCTATATCTATTAGAGGTCAACGGCGTTAAAAAGAAAAATGATGTGATTTCCAACGATGATAGTACTTAGTCCGACAAGTGGATTTCATTTTTACTTTTACTTTATTTTCTTTTATTTCTTCACCTATTAAAATTCTAAACGCAAAACTTTTGCGGTTTTAGGATTTTAGGGGGAGAATAAGTTAAGTTAGTATTAAACTTAGTTGCTTTAAATTCATTACATAAAAAAACGAGGGAGGAGGACAGGCAAGCTGAGAGAAATGAGATCGTATCTGTGATAGTGATTCAATGACTATGGAAAATGATAGTACTCATGAACAAATAGTTGGAGACTTTAAAAGAAGAAATTGTTTAAAATGAAAATTCAAAGTATAAGTCTGAGAAGTCTAAGCAACAATTAAAGGAAAAATGATAGTAAAACAAGCTTCTACTAAGGTAATGCGGAGAAAGTAGACCTAAAGGTTGCTAGACCATTACATGATGTGTTAGTAGATTCAACACAATAGATAAGAAGACCTCATTAGTGATTTCAAGTTCAAACTAAGCTGTTCAACAAGCTCTGTGGGTTATCATCTTATCCCTGGTTAACACAATCAACAAAGTTCCAATAAGGGGTGACGAGCAAAATAAACGCCACAAATGTGTGCGGATGACCATAAAATGAGTAAAGTAAATGAAAAATGCAAAAAGCAATCAAGTTAACAACCTATGTTGTTGGTGTGATTTGTGCAAAAAGAATAAAATTGCTCAAACAAGAAGATAGGTTGTGTGCCTCTCTGCTGTGCGGTGGCACTGACATAAGGATAAGCATAACCTAAATATTTCTAGAGTTCATGTTGTTTGTGCCTCTCTACTGTGCGGTGGCACTGACCTGAAGCTTGCAGCTCTTTGAAAGCTCTAGATTAGTTTCTTCTTGAATACTACCCGTAGACCGCTAAAAAATATACTGAGGAATGTTGATTACCATATAAGCGTGGGATCCACAAATGCTTGTTGAAATAACTAAACCTTAAATCATCACCAATCTGGTTCAAAAGTCTGTGTATGGATTTAAGAGGACAAGTATACTGACAATCATCGTGGCTGCAACTCTTGAAACTCCAAACCACTATGTGCATCTTGTGGTACTAGTATGATTTCCTAGACTTTCTAATAATTCTCGATAAAAAACAAGAATCTAGCATCAAAAGGTTTTGGTAACATGTCCCGAATGATTTCATTTACCTGTATGACTCCATAATGAATCGTTCCACTTATTGTCAAAATACTTGAAGCTATCTGTTCGAGAAATAAATCTGTTAGATATCTATCTTAGGATTTCCACCTCACACAAAAATTACAAAAATGTGTTTTAGTTTTGTCTTTTAGTTCTAGTTGTTTCATTTGTTTAATTTTGTCAGTTTAGTTGTTAAACGTCAGACTATGCATTGGAATTCAATCTGGGATTTAATCAATAAAAAAGGTCACGTCTGAGGTGATCAAAAGTTCTCCAAGTTTAAATGGTCATGTCTGTGATGATCGAATGCTCGAAATGTTTTATCAATAGCTAAAAGGGTTAAGAGTCAAATGGTCATAGAGTCAAAATCATAAGTTTGAGCTCATTCGCATGAGTGGACCATGAGTATGGACTAGCCGTATGATTGGACCATACGTATGAGCCCATTCGCACGACTGGACCATGAGTATGGATCAACCGTATGATTGGACCATACGTATGAGCCCAATTGCACGACTAAACCACACACATGGCCCAAACATGAGATTGGACCATCAGCATGAGTAAACTCACACGATTGGTTCACAAAATGAACCAATCGCATGAATGGAGGTGACCGAATGACACAGTCGCACGACTGACATCTAGTCGTACGACTGAAGGAGACCAACTGTGCCAGTCGCACGATTGAGTGGCACGAATCAAGTATGCGACTGGGTTTAGTCGCACGACTGGAGGAAACCAAGTATAAAAGGAGAGGGAGTCGGTCGTAGTCATTCATCACTCTCAAATTGCCCCCAAATCGCACGACTATATCGTTACTCTGCCCGATTTTCATTTGACCATTCTAGACCATGATTGTTGTGTACTGATGATTACTAGTGATTATATAGGTAACACGCGATGTAATCCACTCAAATGTCCATCAATTTGTGCCCTAATGATCGCATTGAAGTCCTAAACATAACTGAGACTTAGTTTGCCAAAGAAATCAATAAAACTAAGTACATTTTTCAATTAAAGGTTATTAGGTGTTATATCGGTCATTTGCGAGACTAATGAGTCAAACCACGATGTCTAACAATAAGTTTTGCTCAAAATTTGAATTTGAATTGAACAAACAGTCTGTCACGCGAATGGACACCCTGACGAACTTCAATCGCACGACTGAGCTGGGCGAATGGCTCAATCATACGACTGAACCATGCGTACGAGTTTAGTCGCACGACTAGTGTAAACGCATGGGATAGCATACGACTAAACCCAGTCGCATGCTCAGTTGTACGTATGAGCTCAATCGCACGACTAGATCTCAGTTGCAAAGTTCATTCGCACGATAGAACAGAAGATATCAAGTTAAATGAATAAAATTGTCACTCATTAACACACTAACGTTTATTTGCATTGTGTAACAGATGAAGAGTCGTTGGCCCATGAGCACTAAGCACAACATTTGTGCACATCTGGATCTGACCTTACGGAATGCGGCTGATTTCTCGAGCATTATTACATTCTTACGGAGATGGAGGATCTTCAGTGCAATATCAAATCCATGCTTTCTGGGAAAGTGCGGTTTTCGACAGATCCTTAGAGCCCCACTGTATCAGGAGCTCCATTTTCAGTCAAGATATAGAGATCACTAAGGATGATCTCAGGACATTCTTAGAGTTTAGGGACGATGCTGACTGCCCAACATGACTACACCCACTGACAGTACGAGGCTGTTTTCTGCGGGCCAAGTACTCGGGGGGATATCATCGCAGGTGTGCTCAACAAGAGCAACCTGCACCCCCAATTTAAGTACTTGGCCCATATGCTGCTTAAGTGCATTTCCTCCAGGAAGGAAGGCTTCGATGAGCTATCTGACCAGATTCAGAATGCCTATGTGGCGTTGGTGCTGAACCATCCATTCAGCTTCTCCAGGATGATCTTCACCTACCTGGTGGAGAACATCGAGGCGAAGGGAAAGGATCGCTTTTGCATGTACCCTCGCTTTATGCAGATGATCATTGCTAAAAGCTCCCTTTGCTGCCAAAGGAGAAGGAGGATGCCGTGGTGCTCGAGGTTATGGACGATACCACCTTGGGCAGGATGAAGGTGTACACAGGGAAGCAGGTGAAACCCCCTGTCAGGCAGCTGTTGGGCATCTGGCCCGTGTGGACTATATGGCACCATCATGAAGGAAGTGCCGCCATGATGACAGCGACTCAGACACTGAGCAGATTGTGCTCCCTGTTGATAAGTCAGATGATGATGACAACGGTCATGGTGGAGACTCTGGCCCCACTCCATCTAGGACCACCATTATAGATGTTATACCACCACCACCACCACTATCCACTCAGGGAGAAGCTGCTACAGTTGGTTTCCATCTGGATTTATGTCCTCCCGAGGAGGAGGAGGAGGATGAGGAGCCGTTGACTCGGACGGTGGGCAACAAGGTGATTGCCACCGAACGAGGGATTCATGCAGTTGGTGTATGACTGATCTTACCTACACCCCAGCTCAGCCAAGAATCCTAGGGGGAGCATCCTCCTCGAGGGGTTCGAGGAAAAAGAGGATGGCTCAACCCCACGGGATAAAGCCCAGAGACGGAGGTACACGTTCATCACTGCCCTTCACCTACTACCCCCACAACTACCACCACTACCACTACCTCACCCACCACCGCTACTACTACACCACCCACCATTACTACCACACCTCCACCTACCACTACCTCACCAACCACCACTACTACCACTCCTCCCACTCACATACCACCACCCATATTCACCACTTCCACCACTTCCACCACTACACCAGTAGCCACCAAGCCAGACCATCGTCCCACCCATTCTTCACTACAGGATCATCTCTAACCCATATTGGGGTAGAGGAACAACTGTTAGCACTCAACAAAATGGTCCTGAAGCTGTTGGCAGCTGATGAGGAGAGAGCTGCACAAATACGTAAGCTTGCGGAGCTTAATGCTACCCAAGCTCAGTAGATATCTCAGCAGGCCCAGTAGATCACCCAACTCAAGGAGCTAAATGACCAATCAGCTAAAAGGAATGGGGAGTTGGAGACTGCAAACAAGTCCATCATGCTCAGACTCAAAGGCATTAAAGATGAGCCTCTCAAGATCAGAGAAGGAGATGGTGACGATGATGCGGATCAGGATGCTGAGGCGGATGATACAGAAGGAGGTGATGATGGAGCAGGAGAGGAAGAGGGAGGACATGATAAGGAAGGAGATGATGCGAGTGCATCAGCTGCCACGCAAAGGAGACAAAGATGCTTAAAGAAGTCACATGATCAAGGAGCCTCATCCTCAACCCCGCCTGCAGAAGAGCCCATGATTCAAGATAAAAGTAATGTATAGATATTTATGTAATGTTAAATCTTGTGTAATTGAATCATGTATTAAACTTTTGTACTTAATGTTTATATATATATATGCTATTAACTGTCTTGATTATTGACAAATGATTGTTGTGTTAAATGTTTAAATCAAGCAGATCAACCATCTCAGCAAGACCAGTATGATGTTGCTTCCTTATAGCAAATCAAGTCTCAATTCACTATGATACTTGATTTGCAAGGGATTGTCAGGAGGTCTGTGAGTTATACTCTTGAAGAAGGAGAAATAATTCATGACCTTACTGATGAGCAACTTGCGGAGATGTTCTGGCTAAATCCGGATGAAATAGTCAAGGATGCACCTACTATCGACGTGGCTAGTGACGACGAGCTTAATGATGTGGACGACTTAGAGATTGAAGACGCCACAGCCCAGCATTATCCAGAGTATGCTGACAGAGAGGAAATGTAGTCCCCAATCTGGGTGACACTCTCATCAGTGATACATTAAAAATAGATCAGATGGAGCAAGAATCAGAGAAGAATAAGGATCAAGCCCAAGCCTCGGACGCTGATGTCAACCTCAAAAGGCTGAATGGGCAGCATGTTTTGTAGAGATCCAAGCCCAACACACTGCTCCAAAGCCGAGTGCCTACACCAAGCTCTACAAAGTGAAGAAGCATCTGAATGTGTTAGGAAAGATTATAACGTGGGCATATTTTGAGGATCTAAATGTATATGCTCTCAAGAGGGAGAAGGGAATAGAGTACTTCAGGTTCCCATATGATTTGAAGACTCTCCCTGGTTTTGAGCTCAACCAACTGGCTAATTTGAAGTTGCTATATGCTAACCCAAGGCAAATGTCAGGCTGATTTGAGGCTGCATTGCAGAAAGAGTACCACACCAAGTGGGTCAACTTCAAACCTCAACAACCAACGAGGTATATGAGAAGGTCTAAAGTTGATGCCATTACTGGAAAGCGAAAGATGGTGCTGAAGTGAAGTCCTCCACATACGATGTCAAGAATCCCTATAAGGGAAATGCCACAGGACTTTACTCCATACTTTAAGTGGTGGTACTATGATTGGAGAAAGGTGAAGGTGTTATAGTCTTGCAAAAAGAGGGTCAAATGGATCCTATTCGGGTATTTGACCCAATGTTGCTAACAAACTTGTCTGCTGATGATGTATACACATTGTACAAGTGGCCACTGTTTCATGATTTGCAAGAGATTGTACAAGCCCTCCAATTCCAAAATGTAATAAGGCTTTGTTTCGCATTCGAAAAACATGCTAGAGCTACAAGAGGGGAGAAGTACAAGAAGTTTGAAGAGCTGATGAATAATGTTAGACAATAGAGTAAACTAGGTCCAAGGGGGAGTTTGTAGATACATGTGTACCTAGTTTAGGAGCTCAAATGTAAAATGTCTTTCATGTCTTACGTATATGTAATTGAATGGGTATGTATGGAATGAAATGTGTGGTTGATGTTTATAATGTTTAATATTTCATTGATCATTGTGTGATAATGCATATTGAACTAACTATATAGGTTTGTGGTTGTTTACATAGTTCTTAGTCAATAATGATTGAGAAACATGCTTAAACTTAATCATGTGAAGTTCTCATGTGAATGGACCATGCCAATGGACCATACGCATGAATACTTCATGCTAATAAACCAGTCGCATGATTGGACCAGGAGACTGGATCAGTCGCACGAGTGTAACATGAGATTGACTCAGTCGCACGACTGGTCCTTCAGTCGTGCGGATGGATCAACCGCATGCTTCAGTCGCACGCAAATGGTTCAGTTGCACGAATGGAAAACCCTAACCTATAATACCACTTATTCGTGGAAAAACGTAACAATTCGAATACCTACGCACTAAATCGTACCCTAGCCGTCCAGAGACCTAAGAAAATATGTTCCAAGTTCATAGATCGCAATTAATCATCTTACAATCGTTCTTAACGTTTAGATTCATTCTTAGATCGATTATACTTGCGTTCTCACTGATTGGATCGCCAATCAAATAGATTCCGCACTATTTGGTTTGGTATACACGTAAATCAGTTAGTACTCCATACCTAAACGGTCCTAACAACCTTTGACCTCACTGCCATCACTTCTTAGATCTAATAAGGTGGTTTTCAAATACTCTATATGACAAATTTGTGTTTCCAGGTCAATATCCCTACGTTAATAAAATATAAAAAAATATTTAAATACATCGTAAGACTTAATTTTATTATAATTAAGGTCATTTAAGGTCTAGCAAAGCCCCTTTGTGTATAAATTTTATAAATGGTAATTTCGAGAATTACCGGGCCGCGTAGCGATAACGAACGTTGGTGATAACTTGGTTAATTAAATTAGGTCAATAATATTTCATTTTTTACAATTTATGAATCTCAAGTGTAAATATTATTAGTCATGAATAATAATAATTAATATCATCTACCTTGATCGCATAAAATTAAGACTTTTTAAATATTGTCTTGATGCAATGTACAGTCCATTACATACTGTGTTATATCGCGTATATTTTTATTCTTGACCTTTTGTCACTATTATTTTAATGTTGTGAACCCTTGGAAAGCCTTCAATTAATACTTTAATTTTATAGAAACTGTTCACATGAAAACCCGAACGTTTAAGATTTTTACAAAAACACTTAACGAGACCGACACCCGCCTTACACCCGATCGCATCTCACATAGAGATCCACCAGCCATATTTAAGATTTAATTACATGATTAGATTACTCTACTCACACTTAAACATCTCTATATAAACCACTTCACACTCCATCTTTTGCACACACTCAACCTTACCTTTCTTTCACTAGAAATCACCTACACACTTTCCTCTCCCTTCTCTCTAAAATCTCGACTGGAACATCAAAGAACAGCCCTCTTCTCTTGATTTTGATCATTCTAAACTTGTTTAAAGCTTTGATTTCTGGATTTCAAGGATCCCGTATGAGTTTGATGCAAAACATTGCATAAATCCTACTCAAAGGAGAAGAAATCCCTAAGGAAATCATTCTTGAATCTTCAATAGTAGTTCATCTTAGGTATGAACTTTGAATTTTTATGACATGTAACATGACTCTTGGATGATTGTTGCAAGATTTTTTTACCAAAAAACTAGTTTTTTTTTTAAATCCAAGGTTACAACAAAGATTTTTAACAAGAAATATGTTTTAAAACATGTGTGTGTGAGTGAGTGTGTATGAGTCATACGTATGTATATGTGTATAATGATTTAGTATTTTGTTGATCTTTCAATATTTTGTTGATTTTCTCTTGCATGCAGATGATCAAGCTTTTGTTTGAGGTTATGAACATCATATGAAACTCATCTCCAAAAGAAGTTTACCATAATAATGAAAATGGATAATACATGATGGCATGTAAAGAATGATGTTATTGAGCCCATATTGCACTTTGATTTTATATAGGATTGAGATGATCCATGAATAATGGTGATCATGATCTGAAATATTTTAATTTTTAAGTATGTTTTGTTGAAATGAAAACTAAGAACAGAAGATAAAAGCTATAAGTTGGACTATGTATGTATGTATGAAATCATGTATATGTATGTATATATGGTTTACACTTTGTTCTCGATTTGTTCTTCACTTATCAGCTTAAAGATGATTGAAATGATTCATGTACATGATGATCATGATCAATAGATTTTATATTCTTATTCAAATTTTACTAAAAGAAAAGATAAAAACAAATTAGGATAAAAATACTCAAGTGTTGATTAGACATGAACACTAGAAAATCTTCCATAAAATATAATGGACAAGACTAGTATTTTCGTAAGATCTGGATAAATAACTTTAAAAAATATAAATATAAGTTAAAAAGTTAGTAACTTGCTAAAAATAAAATTTTGAAGATTAGATTTAACCTTGTAACGTTTTACGTGTTAAAGACTTTGTTTTCGGGTCTAAAAAAAATAATTTCTCACAAGTCCGGTTTTGGACAGAAAATAATAAAGTGTTGGAATTTAAAAACTTATGTTTTAAGTATATAACAAACCTATAACAAGCAAGGTATTCAGTGACAACTTTATACGTGCGCAAAAAACGAAAACCGACAATTTCAGGTCAAAATTAAAGGATTCTTTTGGAACTGAATTTTAACAAAATATTCAAGAAGGTTTGTGGTATAAAAGATTCATGTGTAAATATATAAAATGGTCATAAGATGTATATGGGCTTGAGGTACTGTTTATGCGAGTAAAGTCGTGCGGTTTCGAGTCAAAAATCATCGTATAGAGGTGAAATTTGGGTCAAACATAATAGGTCATCTTTTTATAATAAAACATGTCTAAAATATTTTTATACATGTTTTACTACTGAAAACTTAATTATTTATTAAATAGATTAATAAAAGTTGAGTTGTTAAATAAAGTAATATATATAAAGTAATAATATAAGAGATAGTTTACTTTACTAGAACAAGAATATGGATGTATCTCATTATTAATCTTAAATAAAATACAATTATGAATTAGTAAATACTCATTTATGTAAATCTTTATTTATTAATTATTCATTTGTTTATTTATTTGTTTGTTTGTATAATACATAACTTAGTTAATTTTACGTTACATTTTATATACTTTCACGTGTTTATTTTGTGTGTGTATTGTAGTTGTCGTTTAAGGGATTAATGGTTAGTTTACTGAATGAATATTTGTCACACTTGATATAAGTTATTAAACTAAACCGAAAATCACCAACGAGTCTTTTATTATATGGATTTCCAGATAAGTCTAGTGAGTTGGGTAAACAACTTACGTATTAGACTTTGTTGATACATATGTACCTAGATTCGGATCTTAAGGTAATATTTCTTGAATGTCTTACACTTATGTAATGCGTGGGTACTTAATGAAATGAGAATGTTTGGTTGTGATTTATAATGTTTAATATTTCATTAATGAGTTGTGTAACGCATATTGACAAGATTATATAGGTTTGTGATTGTTTGGATTGATATACATAATGTTATAATAATGAATACATTCAAACTTGGTTAAGTGAAGTTCTCATGCGTCCGACTGGACCATGCGCCCCAACAGTGGCCATGCGTCCAAATGGCCATGCGACTGAGTGTCCATGCGCCTAAATAATCCATACGCCTGAACAACTTCATGCGACTGACTTAGTCATAGGACTGAACACTCAGTCGTATGAATGAATCAACCGCATGGCTCAATCACACGAATGAACCATGCAATGGTTCAGTCGCACGAATGAGTAACCCTAGCCTATAAATACCACCTAATTCGTGAAAAAAAGAGCATCATACACACTTCGACGCCAGACGTACCCTAGCTGTCTAGAGACCTCTAAGATCATACTCCAAGTTCATAGATCACAGTAGATCGATTCCTAATTGATTCTTAACATTAAATTCAATCACATAATTGTTTCTACGTGCATTCTCACTGATTGGATCGCCAATCAAATATGATTCTGCACTATTTGGTTCGGTATACATGTTAATCAGTTAGTACATCGTCCAGTACACGATCCTCCCTAACAAGTGGTATCAGAGCTTTGGCTCTTGATTACGTGTTGATTCAATCGTTTCTTATACAAAAATTGTGTTTTTTCACTAAAAACGCAATATTTTTGTGTCAAACGGTGTCTTAGACGTCTTCTGACCATGAAGTTTAGTTTTTTTTTCCGGCATACGGCAATTAGGGTTTGTGAAAATTCGAGTTTTTGCGGCAAAAACACGTTTAACCTACGAATTTTCAAACTTCAGCAGGTTCAGTCGCACGATTGGCTCAATCACACGACTGAGTTCATTCACATTCCCCAAACACACGATTGGACTCATTCGTATCCTCATTCGTACAACTGAGAACCCTATTCGGATTGTTCAACCGCATTAGTTCATTTGGCCGACTGACTCATCCGCATTAGTTCAGTCGCACGATTGAACAATTCACCTAGTTCAATCGCCCGAATAAGCTCAATCGCATACCTTCATTCACACAAATAAACAGTTTGTTGAATAGTAAAGTTAAGTGAAATGGAGGACCAGTTTTTAGCATACACAGCAAGTAGAGACACTCGTATTCAGAATCTGCTGCTATTGGAGAATGAAGTGGGAATTCATAATAAACCCCCAAAGCTTATCACGTTAGACGACTACCCACAATGGAAGCAACATTTCGAAATCTACTTAAATGGAGTAGATACAAATTTGTGGGAGGCTATAGAGTCGGGGTACAGCATGCCAGTAGGAGCTGGCGGTGTCAAACTTACGTTAAGTGGCATGTCTGATGCACAAAAGGTGAAACACAACGCTAAGAAGAAAGTCTACGCTTTGCTTACCCAGTCTATTCCGAAGGATATCTTCCATCAGTACTCAGAGTATACTCAAGCAAAGAAATTATGGGATGCGTTGGAGAAGAGGTATGACGGAAATGCTTCACTCAAGGCTATTAAGGCCAAAGCTTTGAAGAAGGAGTTTGAAAACTTCTCTTCAATGGGAAAGGAAAGCCTGGACGATGTGATCGACAGATTCTACCACTTGATGAGTGACATGCACACTCATGGAGTAACTACGTCGATGGAGGATAGGGTATCCAACTTTGCAGATGGATTACCAGAGAAATGGGTTTCCTTTGTTTCAAATCTCAGACAGAATGGGATGCTCTCAAAGTTAGATATAAATGACTTCATTCTGAAACTGAGAGAGAAGGAGCTTAGGATGAAGTATAGAGCCCAAAAGGCCAACTATGATCAGAATCTGACGCTTTAGAACGCGACTCCTCAGGCCAAGACATCTGGAGCACCACTACAGACTGCATTCGTCTCAAGCTCAGCAAGTCCAGCACAAGCATCCACTTCAGGGTCCGAAACGTCAGGGTCGTCAGATACCCAGTATATTATACCTAAAGCCAATGCAGCAAAATTGAAAAACTGATAACTTTGGTAACGTAACTGTTGAGGTGGCCAGAGAACACATGGACCTCTTAGCTGCTGTAGTCCACTCCTATGATGGACTAATTGCTGGAAAGATAGGAAATTGCCACTTGGCAGATGAGGATTATGAACAGGTGGATGAGATGGAGTTGGAACGGATGGATATAATGTGAGCCTTCGCAAGTGTTGTCCGACGAGCTAAAAAGTTTGTCAAGAAGACCGGACAGAACTTGGTTGCAACCAAGGACATGACCTTTGGCTTTGACAAGTCAAAGGTAACCTGTTTCAACTGTGATCAGATGGGGCACTTCAAACGGGAGTGTGTGAAGCCAAAGAAGACTGGTAATGGCAATCCTTTCTCGTCCTTTAATCGTCAGGACAAAGCCACATCTAGTAGTTCTACTTCATCAAGCAAGGACCCTAAAGCCTTGACTACTAATGATGATGAAAGACAGCACTAGAGTTTTCGGTTCATCTCACCGGGAGAGTCCAACATAGCTAGTGTGGAGGACATAGATGACGATTCCGCCAGGGAAGGAGACATAGCAGTAGAGCTCGCGATGTCCAATTCTGAAGACACTGCACCTGTGGTCAACCACCTGCCTGAAGAAGAAAAATCTACATCAACGTCAGAATCACCGGAACCAGAGACAACAGATTCTGCACACATGGTTGATTCCTCTTCAACATCTCAGGTAAGTACTACTGACCAGTCGTTTAATAATCATGCTTGTTCTGATTGTAATAATTTAGAGAAAGCATAGATTTAAAATTTTCTAGGTTGTTAGATCATAATGATAGCCTAGTAAAGGATTTGGAACTGTGCACTGAAGCTAATAGAGTTTTAAAACAAAATGAGCACATTTACAAGGAAAAGATAGACCTTTTGAACAAACAACTTAGAAGCAGAAAGCAATTTTAGAAGTAGATGTCAACTCCTTAAAACAAAAACTACACAGTTGGACAGTTCATCTCATATTGTCTAACACTTAGTGAGAGAAAGAAACAACGGGGAGGGATTGGGATACAAAGTGGTTCCGCCACCACCTGAGACCTTGATGAACACCAAAAGTAAACCAATTAATAATAACCCCATCAAGGATCATGTGGTGACCACTCCTCTTGTTAGTGACCCAGATTCCACAAGTAAATGAATTGAATCTGTCACTAAACAAAAGGAGTCCACTTCAAAGGCAAAAGGAAAGATGCCTTGTGTTAACCTGGAAAAAGAGTTTGAAAAGGTTAATTTAAAGTCAGGTTCAAACAAAGTCAAATCAGATTCCAAAAAGACTATTAAACCTAATCAATCACAAGCATCATGTCAAAGTCCAGGTAAACAAGAAATAAAAGATATAAAACTACGTAAAGCAATTAAGTTTGTAATACCGACCATACATCTAACAAAGAAGTGTCTCAATCTAAACAAAATAAGGTCATCCGTGTGACACCTACATCTTCACAAAAACAAATAAACCATAAAGTTGAAAGCAGATCTTGCTACAATTGGAGAGTACGGTCACATTGCGTCTAATTGTCCTTATTATCAGACACCGAGGAGGAAAGGTTGAACTTTCTGCATCTAAAACTAGATCTTTTAAGAGGAACTCAGTGACGCCTCCTAAAAGGGATAGTGAATCCAAAGTTCAACCCATCAGCCAGTCGTCTGTTTGTCACAAACAGGCCTTACACAATGGCCTATGGAAAGAAAAATCTGCCTCAACGTCTAAAAATGAGAACAAACAGATATCTGACAGTGATGCTTCTGAGCCTTCTGAACCTCATACTCCTATTGCCTCAGATCTAGAACCAAATGTTCACAATCTTGATTCTGTGGTGGTTGTTCTAACAACTCCTGGCTCACGTCTTAATGTCTGTCATCCTTTGGATAATGTCATAGGAGATGTGAGATCAGGAGTTCAGATCAAAAATCAGTTGTACTCAGCTAATTATGACTCTGTGATGGAAAAGGGATACCTTCACGATGGTGCCTATCGTTGCTTTGTGTCTCGGTTTGAGCCAAAGTATGTTAGTGAAGCCCTGAATGATGAGGCATGGGTGAGTGCCATGTAAGAAGATCTGCTTCAGTTCAAGAAGTTGGGTGTATGGACTCTAGTGGATAGACCTAAAGGTGCAAGGTCATTGGCACCAAATGGGTCTTGAAATGCAAGAAAGATGATCAAGGAGTGATCATCAGAAACAAGGCTCGGCTTGTTGTTCAAGGATTTTGACAAGTTGAGGGTATTGACTACAATGAAGTGTTTGCACCCGTGGCAAGAATGGAAGCAATCCGCATCTTCCTTGCCTATGCATTGTATATGAAGATCAAAGTTTATCAATTAGATGTGAAGAGTGTATTCCTTCATGGTGAGATCCGAGAGACAGTGTATGTCAGTCAACCCAAGGGATTTGAGGATCCATTTCATTGGGACAGAGTTTACAAACTCAACAAGGCTTTATACGGGCTTCATCAAGCTCCGAGGGCCTAGTATGAGAAACTCTCGACTCATCTTGTGAAGCATGGTTTTCGCAGGGGAATCATTGACTGTACATTGTTTATCAATGAAAAAGATGGGGATTTACTACTAGTACAAATCTTTGTTGATGACATAATCTTCGGTTCCAAGAACGAAGAATTATGTAAAGAGTTTGAGGCAGTAATGAAGGAGGAGTTTGAGATGAGTGCAATGGGAGAGATGAAGTTCTTTCTCGGGCTACAGGTGGATCAGACACCAAATGGGATTTTCCTACATTAGACCAAGTATGCAGGTGATATTCTCAGTCGGTTTGACATGGAGAATGCTTCTACAGCTGGAACTCCACTTGCTACAAATTATGATGTAGCACCCGACGAGAATGGTGATCTGGTAGATGCTACTATGTACCGAGGGATGATTGGATCTCTCATGTATCTCACTGCCTCACGACCTGATATCATGTATGCTACATGTCTATGTTCATGATATCATGCGAAGCCTAAGGTGAACCATCTTATTGGGGTCAAATCGATTTTTCGTTATTTGAAGGGTATAACCACACTTGGGTTGTGGTATCCTCATGATGATGACTTTGAGCTTACGGCGTATAGCGACTCGGATTACGGCGGCTGCAAGATGAAATACAAGTCTACATCAGCAGGTTGTCAGTTCTTTGGGAGAAGATTAGTAACCTGGCAGTGTAAGAAGTAGACCTCGGTTGCATTGTCAACCTGCGAAGCCGAATACGTTGCTGCTGCAAGTTGTTGTTCATAAATCATATGGATTCAATAGCAAATGCGGGATTACGGTTTGAAATTCTCTTCTACTCCTATATTTGTTGATAACTCTGCCACAATTGCAGTCACTAAAAACCCGATCCAACATCCTAAGACCAAACACATCGGAATTAAATATCACTTTATACGTGATTGCTTTGAAAAGAACTTAATCGATGTGGTAAAATAAACACAGATTTTCAACGCGCTGACCTTTATACAAAGGCTTTTGACAAGCCATGTTTTCTATATCTATTAGAGGTCAACGGTGTTAAAAGAAAAGTGAGGTCATTCCTGAAGATGACCATGTGTAGTCTGATACGTCTGTTACATTTTCTTTTATTTCTCAATTTTTATTTTATTTGCTTAATTTTAAGTAATTTAATTAAAATTGGTCTTATTCCTTTGCCTATTAAAATCCTAAAACACTAATGCATTACGGTTTTAAAATTTTAGGGGGAGAATAGGTTTATGTCACACCCTCAAAATCCACTTGCGGAGTTTTACCGCGAGGCGTGTGAACAAACCAGGATCACAGTCAATAGTTACTCAGAACGACTCTATATGCCATAATTTAAACATAATTAACCAAAATACCAACTTTAAACAATGCGGAAGCGTTTTTGAAAACAACCCAAGTCAATAAAGTATAACTTATGGCAAAACAAGTGCCAACCCAAAAGTAAACTATAATTGTTAAAATGTCAGCTTGTCTTGAAGCACAGTGTCTTAAAATGCAGTGAACCGTGCAGTGCTCTATGGTAAGCAAGTTAAGGACTGAGAAAAGCATACTAAAATGTCAACACATAGGTTGGTGAGTTCAAGAGTTGAGTTCAATAAACATGTAAACAGTTGTGATACATATAAGCAGTGCATGGTAATAGATAGCTAGTCTATTATCAGTAAATATTAATACATAGTGATTTTGCAATTGAAGCTGACTGTGATAGTTGTTGCCTCCTGTCACGACTTACCATGTCGTGACAATGATCAATAGGACAAATTGCACCCGTTGACCTCGAGTCACACAGGTGGGGCTCGTCAGACCAGTAGTACTACCCAAGTTTCCCCGCTATTTAATATTAACAATTCAAAAGTGTGAGGACTTTTCTCATGGTAAACAACACTATATTAATATTATACACAACTTAAATAATGAAAGCGTTCGTATAAATACCATTATGCTATCTCCCCCAAAAGAGATTAAGTAAAGAGTGGGGCATGAACTCACCTGATGTATGCTAAGGTACTTAGGGTTTATTTTGAGAAACGAGAGAATAGCCAACCTTCACAGGTTACCTAGATCATGTGAGTACATAAGTACGTGTCAATAAAGACATGTGAAACCCTAACCATACCAAAATCAAAGACTCAAGCTTCCGACAAATAGACACGTTTGACCTAGTTGACCCGTTTGACCCGTTGGTGACATTATGAGTTATAATTCAAATAAAGCCAATGAGCACATACACATACATGATTAACATTCAATTAGTATCATACATATGCTATATCAACCAGGTGTATCACATAGATCATCATACAATCAAGTACTACACAAGTCATGCGAATCTAGAACATTAACATACCACTAGCTACAATACAACTAACATGTCATACAAGGTTCAACCATTCATCACATGCCATGTGAAGCCACCACGACCTTCACAACCTAAACCCTGCCAATCCACTAAGTAGGGGCCTCAGATCCGCACGCGTGTATAATGATCACAACCAAATTCTTTAAGCATATGCATTGCATTCACAACATCACAACAATCAATCATCAGACCCAAACATGATGTCCTACTACTACACAACATCCAAACCATACATGATTACCAATTCAATCATCACCCATGATTATCCAAACATGCCATACAACTAATTTAACACGTTCTATCACACTAGAACCATCCTTGAACATAATAGCAAGTTCCTATCATCCCAAACATGATCATAACATCATACTTCAACGTTTACACAAATAAAGTTTCCCTTTTGGGAAAGAATATCCCAAAATCTATCAACATCCAAAGTATACATGAATTCATCAATAATATACCAATTCAAGCTCATACTAATATCTAAACATGATCAACAACACTTAACACCTCAATCTAACAATCTTCATAAACAAAAGTTTCTAATTTTGGCAAGCTATGATCAACATCATCAAATTAAAGATTTCTAGCCTTCATAACAACAATCTAGCATCTAATTATCATCATGAACCCATCCATAACATCAATCCATCACTAGATCACTACTACATGCAAAATAAAGTTACTATTCTTAGTAACCTATGAACAATGCATCAAAATCCCAACTTTCTTGCATAATCAACGTATTCTAACATTCATACAACCCAATAATCATCAAACATCCATCAAACAATCATCCATCATGCATAATCACAATAATCTCGAATTAGGGTTTGCTTCATAACCAATTCATGATCAATCCACTAAAAACATAGAATTCTTGCATAATCGACGTTAACTAACATGTATACAATCTAACTAACATGTTAACATCATCAAACAACAACCAATTCGACCCACAAGGACCAATTTCGAATCTAGGGTTCGGCCATAATGAAGAACATCACAAAACATGAAAAATCTAACCTTTAAACCGTGTTAACTTGCAATTGATGATTCTAACGTGTTCTACCTTGAATCGACCAAATCGATGCTTCCTTGATGATTCTAGGCTGAATTCGAAGAGAAGAGGGGAAGAGGAGCTTGATCGCGGCCGAAGGGTTAATTAGGTTTGGGGTTTTGTTTTATTAATTTTTAATTTACATATAACCCTTTAACCCTTGTAATTTGTATTTTATAAAAACTAAGCTTTAAACTCTTTGTAAGTGTTTTTAACTTCATAATATAAAGATATAAACTTATGAAAATCATTATATATCTTCTTTACAAAAACACAAGACATACGAATAAATAGGCACGTTTCCGCGTTACGCGATAAATTCTTTAAGTAACCGTTTATAAATGTGTAAACACATAAACATAACCAATATTCACATAATCACTTAGATTCACAACAAATTAACATTATTCATTAGTATTAGGTCACCAACGTTAAACGACAACTAGTGTGTGCTCACGACACGTGTATACAAGACTTAACGGAACTAACGGAGCTTGGTAACGGAAATTTACCGGATGTCACAGTATCCCCATGTTGAAAGAATTTTCGTCCCGAAAATTGCGTTACATGGTGAGAGTGTTCCATCACTGGTTTCCATCACTTGTCTACTGCATTGGCACACAGAAATCGAAATCGTGTGAGTTTTGGATGAGTTGTCACATCATCCCCATGTTGAAAGAAATTTCGTCCCGAAATTTAAATCAATACCTTCGTCTGCTGGCATCGTTCTTCGAATAGTTGAGGGTACTTAAGCTTCATTTGATCTTCCGTTCCCATGTGAATTCCGGTCCACGTCGCGAATTCCAACGGATTTTAACAATAGGTATCTTGCTTTGCTTAAGTGTTTTCACCTCACGGTCCATCACCTCCACTGGTTCCTCAATAAAACGCAATTGTTCATCCACCTGAATTTCTTCTAGTGGTACGACCGTCGTTTCATCAGTTATGCACTTCTTCAAGTTTGACACGTGAAATACATCATGAATTCCGCTCAGCGAATCAGGTAGAGCTAATCGATAGGCTACTGGACATACTCTTTCCACAATCTCAAATGGTCCAACGTACCTCGGATTTAGTTTTCTTCGTTTACCAAACCGAACTACGCCTTTCCATGATGAGACTTTCAACAAGACCTTGTCACCAACCTGAAACTCTAGGGTTTCCGTCTCTTGTCAGCATAACTCTTTTGCCTGTCTCGCGCTGCCGCCATACGGTTCCGTATCTGTATAATTTTCTCAGTCGTCTCATGAATTAACTCGGGACCTGTTATCTGACTATCACCAATTTCTGCCCAGCAAACCGGTGATCGACATTTTCTCCCGTACAACGCCTCGAAAGGTGCTGCTTGTATACTAGTGTGATAACTGTGGTTATAAGAGAATTCCACCAATGGCAGGTGAATTTCCCAGTTATTCCCGAAGTCAATCACACAAGCACGTAGCATATCCTCCAGCGTCTGTATAGTACGCTCACTCTGACCATCCGTCTGTGGATGATATGCAGTACTCATATCCAAACGTGTACCCAGGATTTCTGCAATGATTGCCAGAAATGTGACGTGAAACGAGCGTCACGGTCGGAGATAATTGAGATCGGTACCCCATGTCTCGAAACGATCTCCTTGAGGTACAGGCGAGTTAACTTCTCCATCTTGTCAGTTTCCTTTATTGCAAGGAAATGAGCAGACTTTGTCAATCGATCCACAATAACCCATATCGTGTCACAACCAGTACTAGTCCGGGGTAGCTTAGTAATAAAATCCATGGTGATTTGTTCCCATTCCACATTGGAATCTCGGGTTGTTGTAATAGTCCGGATGGTTTTTGATATTCCACTTTCACCTTCGAGCAGGTTAAACACTTGCTCACGTACGTAGCTACATCCGCTTTCATGTTAGGCCACCAATAGTAAGCCTTTAGGTCATGATACATCTTGTCGGATCCAGGATGTATAGAATACTTAGATTTGTGTGCCTCGCTCATAACTAAATCTCTCAGATTTCCATGAACAGGCACCCAAAGTCTATCCATGAAATACCGAATTCCATCCTCTTCATCACTAGCTGTTTATCCATTCCCCTTAAAATTCAGAACCAATATTTTCCACCTTTAAAGCTTCTATTTGTGCCTCCTTAACTTGTTCGGGCAGTTGGGTACTGATAGTAAGCTGTAAAGCTCGCACACCCGTCGGGGTTTAGCTGTTTCCTTCCTGCTTAAAGCATCGGCAACTACGTTCGCCTTTCCCGGATGATACTTAATTGCGCAATCATAATCATTTAGTAGTTCCACCCAACGTCGCTGCCTCATATTCAACTCTTTTTGCTCAAAGATATGTTGAAGACTCTTGTGATCGGTGTAGATAGTGCACTTGGTACCGTACAAATAATGTCTCAATCTTTAAGGCAAAAACTACTGCACCCAATTCTAAGTCATGGGTAGTATAGTTCTCTCGTGAACCTTTAGTTGTCTCGAAGCGTAGGCTATCACCTTGTCTCGTTGCATCAAGACACAACCCATTCCTTGAATGGATGCATCGCAATACACCACAAAGTCATCTGTTCCCTCGGGTAATGCTAATATCGGGGCAGTACAGAGTTTTTGTTTTAATAATTGGAAAGCTGATTCTTGACTCTCAGCCCATTTGTATGTCGTTCCTTTGTGAGTCAAGGCTGTGAGAGGTTGTGCGATCTTAGAAAATCCTTCTATGAATCGGTGGTAATATCCTGCTAATCCAAGAAATTGTCTTATCTCACTTGGTGTTTTGGTGTAGTCCAATTCTTTATCGCCTCAATTTGGTAGGATCAACGTGTATTCCTTTCTCATTAACAATATGACCTAGGAATTGTACCTCTCTTATCCAAAAATCACACTTTGAGAATTTAGCATACAGTTGCTCATTTTTCAACAGTTCCAAGATCATTCGTAAGTGTTCTTCATGCTCCTCCTTAGTCCTAGAGTATATCAGTATATCATCGATGAACACAATGACAAACTGATCCAGATAAGGTTTGCACACGCGGTTCATGAGGTCCATGAACACAGCAGGTGCATTAGTCAACCCAAAAGGCATGACCAAGAACTCATAATGACCATAACGAGTACGAAATGCAGTCTTGGGAATGTCTTCTTCTCAAACTCTGAGTTGATGATAACCAGACCTCAAGTCAATCTTCGAGTAA
This sequence comes from Flaveria trinervia, assembly GCA_025506515.1. Classification (NCBI taxonomy): domain Eukaryota; kingdom Viridiplantae; phylum Streptophyta; class Magnoliopsida; order Asterales; family Asteraceae; genus Flaveria; species Flaveria trinervia. The sequence continues at coordinate 32,305,590 of CM046452.1, read as the reverse complement.
TAGCTTGATCCTTGAAGCTGATCGAACAAGTCGTCGATACGAGGTAACGGTTTCGTTCTTGACTGTTACTTGTTTAACTCTCGATAATCGATGCACATCCGAATGTGCCATCCTTCTTCTTAACAAGGAGTACAGGAGCTCCCCAAGGTGATATACTAGGTCGGATAAAGCCTTTATCCAGAAGCTCCTGAAGTTGTGACGACAACTCCTGTAGTTCGTTTGGTGCTAATCGATAAGGTGCTCTAGCAATCGGAGCTGCGCCGGGGTCAACTCAATCTGGAATTCCACTTGACGGTGCGGTGGTAATCCAGGAAGATCTTCTGGGAACACCTCCGGAAAGTCGCGTACTACGGGAATATCCTCCATTCTCTTTTTTCCTTTTGCTTATCGGTTACAAGTGCTAGGATAGCCACGCGGCCCTTCCGTAACAACTTTTGAGCTTTCATATACGAGATGATGCCTATCACAGCACCACTCCTATCACCTTTGACAGTAAGAACTTGATCACCAACCGGGATCCGTATAATCTTCTCGTGACATATGACTTCCGCTTGCTTGCTAGAGAGCCAATCCATGCCTATCACAACATCAAAACTCCCCAGCGTAACAGGCATGAGATCTATAGCGAAGTATGACCAGCAAGTTCTATCCTACAGTCCTTAAGGATATGCGTTACATGGATTTGTTTACCGTCGGCTAATTCCACAGTGTACTTAGATTCTAAAGCAGAGGGTATATCACTTAAAAGACTACAGAATTTTAAGGACACAAAACTCTTATCGGCTCCAGTATCAAATAGTACCGTAGCAAAACAACCATTAACAGGGAATCTACCGGTAACAGTTGTGGGATCATTTAGAGCCTCACCTGAGCCAATGACGAAGGCTCTCCCTTTGGCTCCATCTCTATTACCACCATTTCCAGTGCCATTTCCACCATTGTTGTTATTATTGTTATTATTGCATTGTTGTTGTTGTTCCCATGATTGTTGGTGTTGTTGTTGTTGTTGTTGCCATTTCCGTTCCTTCTTAGTTGTGGGCAGTTTCGTTTGTAATGCCCTTCTTTCCCACACTCAAAACAACCCTTGGGGGTTTCTTGAGATTGTTGTGGCCTCTTCATTAGTTCAACACGGCAATCCTTCGCAGCGTGTCCAATCTTTCCACAACGTTGACACTTGAAGTTATCACACCGTCCCACATGGTGGTAGTTACACCGTGGGCATTTGGGATGTCTGCCGCCGTAACCGCTGGGTCCTTGGTTATTGGGGCAGTTTGGTTGAAATTGCGGTTATTATCGAACCGCCGCTGCTGCTGCTGAACTGGCTGTTGCTGCTGTTGGGATTGTTGTTGACCGCCAGACGATGATGATGATGATTTGTTATTGCTGTTGCTGGGAGCATCCCACTTCCTTTTGTTGTCGGCACGCTCACCCACAGCGCCCCGTTTGGGTAACCGCCTTGCTCTACCGCCTGATCAGTAAGTTTATGGGCAATTTGGATGGCCTGCTGAATCGTAGTCGGGTTAGAAGCTGTTACCATACTTTGGATTTCAGGCACCAATCCTCGTATGTAGTGCTCGATTCTCTTATGTGTCTCATTAACCATTCCTGGACACAATGTGGCCAGCTCATGAGTACGGGTCGTGTAAGCCTCAATTTCTGAACCCTTCATCTTAAGCTGCCAGAATTCCATCTCCAACTTTTGCACCTCATTTCGAGGACAGTACTCCTCGATCATCATATCCTTGAACTCATTCCAGGGGAGTCCATTTGCCATCGCTTGTCCAAGCATCTGGACTTGCGCGTTCCACCAAGACAGTGCTGCACCCTCCAAAGTCCCGGTGGCATACTTTACTTGATCCGCCGGTGGACAGTTACATTTGGAGAAAACGGACTCAGTCTTCTCAAACCAGCGTACAAGCCCTACAGCACCCTCTGTACCGCTGTAGGTGTGTGGTTTGCAGTCCATGAAGGACTTGTATGTACACACTGGTGGTCCTGTTTTAACACAACACACATTAATCAAACATCCCCTACAGTTATAAAGGATATCAGATTTGTTTTTCTGTCATTGTTTACCTGCTGGCTGACCCGCGTGGGCAGCAGCCACTGCCGCCTGAACATGCTCATTAATTAGAGCAGCCAATTCCGCAGGAGTCATGTTAATAGCACCACCAGCCTGTTCTCCAGTGCCACGTCCACGTCCACGTCCACGACCACGTCCACGTCCACGTCCACGAGCGTCCATCTTTTCACTTTAAATTCACAATACAATAATGAGTAACATCATACACATTTAACTCATTGAAGCGTAGTAAACAGTAAATGAAAGAATAATGTATCATCACAACCACAACATTCATAACAAAAATAATAACCAAAGTAAATAAATTGCAATAAGTCACAATGTATTTAGCAATGTCAAAATTGAAGTTTTGTCGTTCGTGTGGGGAAACAACCCTTCCACATAGGTTTCAAAAAGAAAACACTACGTAGTCTAAGTCATATAAAGAAATCAATCGACAATGTCTGACCCGTCACTATCATCCTCCATCTCCTCCGGTTCCTCTTCCTCGGGTCCCTCCTCGGGATCCTCCTCGTCCTCAGAGTCTGCGGCAGGAGCAGGAGCTATAGCAATCTGGAGTGCTGCTAGTTGAGCTTCTAATATGGCAATCCTATTATCGGCTATGGCGTCCCGCTGTTCACGAGCAGTCACGCGTCCTTGGAGTGCCATAACACCATCTTGCATATGGTGACAACGTTCAGCGTCTTCCCGTGTTCTTCCTTGAGTTCGTCCAATTGATGTCTCAGGTTGTACACCTCTTGCTGTAGTGTACAGACATCACCCGTGAGTCGTCTCACACGATGCTGTTCAGTATCCAATGCAGCCATTAGTGCAGCAATCATTGCTCGTTGGACTGCGCCGTTCGTGGGAGTGAAAATGGGTTGATTGGCATTGTTCCTAGTCCTTGGCTTTAGGACAGGTACGCGTTCCCTAAACATGATGTGGTCAACAAACCTAGGATAAGAACGCCAGTCACGCGGAGGGTCACGCTTCATCAACGCGAATGGTTGATCCCAGTCAATCTCCTCTCGGGGATAAGCCAGTCTGGGCCAATCGAATCCATCATCAGGTACAGGTGCGGGAGGTGGGGATTCAGATCGTGTAGGTGATTCGGGTCGTTTACCCGGAGCTCTTGAAGACGATGCCATGCTGCAGAGAGTGTGACGTGTATGCCAATGAGTATACAGTAGATGAGAATAAGGCACGGTAACTAATTAACTGTGTGCGGTTATAGTCTAGTGTGTATGCAACCTATTCCCTATAACCAATGGCTCTGATACCAATCTGTCACACCCTCAAAATCCACTTGCGGAGTTTTACCGCGAGGCGTGTGAACAAACCAGGATCACAGTCAATAGTTACTCAGAACGACTCTATATGCCATAATTTAAACATAATTAACCAAAATACCAACTTTAAACAATGCGGAAGCGTTTTTGAAAACAAACCAAGTCAATAAAGTATAACTTATGGCAAAACAAGTGCCAACCCAAAAAGTAAACTATAATTGTTAAAATGTCAGAGTGTCTTGAAGCACAGTGTCTTAAAATGCAGTGAACCGTGCAGTGCTCCTATGGTAAGCAAGTTAAGGACCTGAGAAAAGCATACTAAAATGTCACACATAGGTTGGTGAGTTCAAGAGTTGAGTTCAATAACATGTAAACAGATGTGATACATATAAGCAGTGCATGGTAATAGATAGCTAGTCTATTATCAGTAAATATTAAACATAGTGATTTTGCAATTGAAGCTGACTGTGATAGTTGTTGCCTCCTGTCACGACTTACCATGTCGTGACAATGATCATAGGACAAATTGCACCCGGTTGACCTCGAGTCACACAGGTGGGGCTCGTCAGACCCAGTAGTACTACCCAAGTTTCCCGCTATTAAATATTAACAATTCAAAAGTGTGAGGACTTTTGTCATGGTAAACAACACTATATTAATATTATACACAACTTAAATAATTAAAGCGTTCGTATAAATACCATTATGCTATCTCCCCCAAAAGAGATTAAGTAAAGAGTGGGGCATGAACTCACCTGATGTATGCTAAGGTACTTAGGGTTTATTTTGAGAAACGAGAGAATAGCCAACCTTCACAGGTTACCTAGATCATGTGAGTACATAAGTACGTAAATAAAAGACATGTGAAACCCTAACCATACCAAAATCAAAGACTCAAGCTTCCAGACAAATAGACACGTTTGACCTAGTTGACCGTTTGACCCGTTGGTGACATTATGAGTTATAATTCAAATAAAGCCAATGAGCACATACAACATACATGATTAACATTCAATTAGTATCATACATATGCTATATCAACCAGGTGTATCACATAGATCATCATACAATCAAGTACTACACAAGTCATGCGAATCTAGAACATTAACATAACCACTAGCTACAATACAACTAACATGTCATACAAGGTTCAACCATTCATCACATGCCATGTGAAGCCACCCACGACCTCACAACCTAAACCCTGCCAATCCCACTAAGTAGGGGCCTCAGATCCGCACGCGTGTATAATGATCACAACCAAATTCTTTAAGCATATGCATTGCATTCACAACATCACAACAATCAATCATCAGACCCAAACATGATGTCCTACCACTACACAACATCCAAACCATACATGATTACCAATTTCAATCATCACCATGATTATCCAAACATGCCATACAACTAATTTAACACGTTCTATCACACTAGAATCCATCCTTGAACATAATAGCAAGTTCCTATCATCCCAAACATGATCATAACGTCATACTTCAACGTTTACACAAATAAAGTTTCCCTTTTGGGAAAGAATATCCCAAAATCTATCAACATCCAAGTATACATGAATTCATCAATAATATACCAATTCAAGCTCATACTAATATCTAAACATGATCAACAACACTTAAACACCTCAATCTAACAATCTTCATAAACAAAAGTTTCTAATTTTGGCAAGCTATGATCAACATCATCAAATTAAAGATTTCTAGCCTTCATAACAACAATCTAGCATCTAATTATCATCATGAACCCATCCATAACATCAATCCATCACTAGATCACTACTACATGCAAAATAAAGTTACTATTCTTAGTAACCTATGAACAATGCATCAAAATCCCAACTTTCTTGCATAATCAACGTATTCTAACATTCATACAACCCAATAATCATCAAACATCCATCAAACAATCATCCATCATGCATAATCACAATAATCTCGAATTAGGGTTTGCTTCATAACCAATTTCATGATCAATCCACTAAAAACATAGAATTCTTGCATAATCGACGTTAACTAACATGTATACAATCTAACTAACATGTTAACATCATCAAACAACAACCAATTCGACCCAACAAGGACCAATTTCGAATCTAGGGTTCGGCCATAATGAAGAACATCACAAAACATGAAAAAATCTAACCTTTAAACGCGTGTTAACTTGCAATTGATGATTCTAACGTGTTCTAAACCTTGAAATCGACCAAAATCGATGCTTCCTTGATGATTCTAGGCTGAATTCGAAGAGAAGAGGGAAGAGGAGCTTGATCGCGGCCGAAAGGGTTGAATTAGGGTTTGGGGTTTTGTTTTATTAATTTTTTAATTTACATATTAACCCTTTTAACCCTTGTAATTTGTATTTTATAAAAACTAAGCTTTAAACTCTTTGTAAAGTGTTTTTAACTTCATAATATAAAGATATAAACTTATGAAAATCATTATATATCTTATCTTTACAAAAACACAAGACATACCGGATGTCACAGTTTAGACAGTATAATATAAAATAAAAAAGAAAAAAGACGAGGGAGGAGGAGAGGTAGCTGATAGAAATAAGATCGTATGTGTCATACCGATTCAATCTTTGGAATATGATAGTACACAGGAGCAAACCATTGGGGACTTTAAAATTTTAAATTGAAAACAACGCAAAGATCAAGTATAAGTCTTTGTAGTCTAAGCAATATAAAAGGAAATATGATAGATAAACTAGCTACTACTAAGGTAACACAAAGAAAGTAGACCTAGAGGTTGTTAGACCACAGATGATATGTCAGTAGATTCAACACAATAGATGACTAGACCTTTTGGTGATCTCAAGATTAAACTAAAATGTTTGACTAGCTGTGGGTAACATCGTATCCCTGGTTTCAATCAACAAGATTCCAATAAGGGGTGACGAGCAAAATAAACGCCACAAATGTGTGTGTAAGACCAAAGCATGAGCAAAGGCACATAAAAAATGAAATACAATCAAACTAATAACCTATGGTGTTGGTGAGATTTGTGCAAAAAGAATGAATGCTTAAACAAGAAGATATGTTGTGTGCCTCTCTGCTGTGCAGTAGTACTAACCTGAGGATAAGCATAACCTATATATACTAGAATTCATTGTTGTTTGCTGCTCTCTGATGTGTGGTGGCACTGACCTGAGGCTTGGCTTCTGTTTGAAAGTTCTAAGAATAGTTTCTTCTTGAATACTACCTACGACCGCTCAAAAATCTCCAGAGGAATGTTGATTACCATATAAGTGTGGGATCCACAAATGTTTGTTGAAATAAACAAACCTTAAACCATTACCAATCTGTGTTGAAAGTCTGTGTATGGATTTAAGAGGACAAGTATACTAACAATCATTGTGGCTACAATTCTTGAAGTTCAAATCAGTGTGGGGACCTAATAGTACTAGTATGATTCCTAAATTTGCTAAATGACTCTAGATGAAAAACAAGAATAAAGCATCAAAGGTTTTAGATAACTTGTCCCGAATGATTTGAATATCCTGTATGATTCCAAATTGAACGCTCCATGTATAGTTTAAATGAATTGAAGCTGCCTTTTCAGAAAAAATAATTCTTTAGATTTACGTCTTAGGATTTAATCCTCACAAAAACACAAAAACATGTCTTAGTTTTATTTCTTTTATTTCTATATAAAGTTTGTCAATTTCAGTTTGTTTAATATCGGACTATGTCATGGAAGTTGATAGGGAACCTTATCATCTAAACGGTCACGTCTGAGGTGACAAAGTATTTAAAAGGACCATGTCTGAGATGGTCAAAAATTTTTCAAGTTAAAATGATCATGTCCGAGATGATCAAAGGTTCATAATGTTAAATCAACAGTTTAAAAGGGTGTAAAATGTAAAATGGCCATAAAGTCAAAAACCATGAATATGATTCATTCGCACGACTGGACCATGAGCATGGACCAGTCGTACGATTAGAGGATATGAATGTGCCCAATCTCATGATTAACCCACACGTATGGGACATATGTGCGATTGGACCATCAGGATGACTAAAATGTGCTAACCGCATGGATGAAGGTGACCGAATGACCCAGTCGCACGACTAACTTCTAGTCGCACGACTGAAGGTGACCGACTGTGCTAGTCGCACGACTGATCTTCAGTTGCATGAATCAACTATGCGACTGGGCTCAGTCGCACGACTGAAAGTAAACCCTAGTATAAATAGAGGGTGAGTCGGTCGCAGTTGGTCATCACTCCCAAATCACCTTTACATCGCGCGAATATACCTTTACTTTACCAAATTTTCATTTGAGCCTTCAAGACCATTGTTTGTTATGTACTGACGATTTCTATTGACTATACAGGTATAATGCGGTGCAATCCATGAAAATATCCATCGATTTAAGCCTAAAATGGGCTGATATGAACCCTAAAAGAAACCGTGACTTACATTGACAAATAAATAATAAAACTATGTCCATTGCGCAATTAAATGTTATAATGTGTTTTGTTGGTGAATTGCGAGTCTAATGAGCTAAACCATGACGTGTAACATTAAAGTTTGCTCAAAATTTGATTTTGAATTGAATAGTTAGTCTGTCATGCGAATGGACAATCTGATGAACTTCAGTCGCACGACTGAAAGGGGCGAATGGCCAAATCGCACAGCTAAACCATGCGTATGAGTTCAGTCGCACGACTGGTGTAAACGCATGAGATAGCATCCGTATGAGCTTAGTCGCAGTTAAGTCATACGTATGAGGTCATTCGCATGACTAGATCTTAGTCGCACATTGTCATTCGCAAGACAGAATAGAGAATTCATGTTCAAATGATTAAGTTCATTACTTATTGACTGACACTAACGTTTAATTCATTGTGTAACAGATGGCTAGTCGTTGGACTATGAGCACCAAGCACAACATTTGTGTTATGTAGACTTGACCTCACGGAATGCTTCAGACTTCTAGCATTATCTCTTTTCTACAGAGATCAAGGATCTTCCGTGCCATCTCGACTCCGTGCACACCCTATCGCTCGATTCAGCAGGCCTTCTAGGAAGGCGCAGTTGTTGACAGGACCTCAGAGCCCCACCGGATCAGGAGTTTATTTTGGTCAGCCCATAGAGATCACTGAGGATGATCTCAGGACAGTGTTAGAGCTCGGGGATGATGCTGATTGCCCTACCCATCTACATCCAGTCACAGTACGAGGCTGTTTCCTGCGGGCCAAGTACTCTGGGGACATCAACTCAGGTGTGCTCAACAAGAGCAACCTGTGTCCTCAGTTTAAGTACTTAGCCCATGTGCTGGTCAAGTGCATTGCCTCACGGAAGGGGGGTTCGATGAGTGTCTGATCAGATACAGAACGCCTATATGGTGTTGGTGCTGGAACCATCCGTTTGGGCAAAGGGCAAGGAGGGCTTTTGCATGTACCCTCGATTCATGCAAATGATCATTGACCAAAAGCTTCTTTCGTTGCCAAAGGAGAAGGAGGATGCGGTAGCACTCGAGGTGATGGATGATACCACCTTGGGTCGGATGAAGGTATAACAGGGGGGAAGCAGGTGAAACCCCCTGTGAGGCAACTGTTTGGGCATCTAGCCCATGAAGGGTATGTGGTGCCGTCACGAAGAAAGTGGCGCCACGATGACAATGACTCAGATATTGAGCAGATCGAGCTCCCAGATGATGATTCAGATGACGAAATCAGCGGTGCTGGTGGAGATGCAGGGCCCACTAAACTGAGGGCCCCTACTACTGATGTAGCATCTCCAGCACCCACCTACAGAGAGACTGAGGATGCTGGATTCCATCAGGAGTTCCAACCTGATAAGGAGGAGGATATGGATGAGGAGCCCCTCACTCGGATTGTTGGCAAAGGTGGTTGCCACAGAGCGAGGGCTTCGGGCGGTTGGTGAACGCCCTGGTGGGTCAGGAGAGATTGACACTGATTCTACCTTTGCTCCCGATCAGCCAAGCCGTGTTCCAGGGGGAGCATCCTCCTCAAAAGGCTCAAGAAAGAAAAGGATGGATCAGCCCCACAGCTTGAAGAATAAGAGAGAAAATTGACCTTCATCACCACCACCACTTCTACCACCACTACTACCACTCCACCTACCACCACTACTACCACCACTACCTTCACTCCACCTAGAACCACTACTACCACCCCATCTACCACCATATCTACCACACCACCTTCATCTATATTACCCCCAATCTTCACCACTGCCACCACCACCACCACTAGCCATCTAGCTACACCATCATCCTTCTCTCCATATACATCTGGATCACCTCTACCTCCCTTTGGGGTAGACGAACAACTATCAGCGCTGAACCATATGGTGATGCGTCTGCTAGCAGCCGATGATAAGAAAATTGCACAGATATGTCAGTTAGTAAATCTTACTGCTGCACAATCTTCAGCAGGCTCGATTGATTTATCAGCAGGCTCAGCAGATGGCTCAGCTCCAGGAGCAACATGCTAAGAAGATTGAGGAGCTGGGGGCTGCAAACAAGACTATCATGCTAAAGCTAAAAGGATCCAAAGAAGAGCCCTTTAAGATCAGAGAAGGAGACTAAGATGATGATGCTAATGATGATGAAAGTGATGATAATGATGATGGTGTTGATCATGAGGGTGATACGGGTGCAGATGATGATGATGATGATGAGGATTCTTCTGCTGCAGGTGCCACATCTACAAGCAAACGGGGGACCAAAAGTACTCAAGATCAGAGTGCCTTCACATCCACCCCAGTAGCAGAGGAGCAGAGGATACATGATAAGAGTAATATTAGTTATTTACTTTATTTAAATCATGTGTATTCGAATCGTGTATCACATAATGTAATGTTGTTTATATTTAATGTGGTATTTCTGTCTTGATTATTAACTAATGATTGTTGTGTTACATGTATAAATCAAGCAGATCCAAACATTCAGAGGGATGAACATGATGTTGCTCCCCTCCAACAGGTCAAGACTCAGCTCACGATGATTCTTGATCTGCAGGGTATAGTTAGGAGATCGGTGATGTACACTCCTGAAGAGGAGAGATCATCCTAAATCTCACTGACGAGCAAATTGTAGAAATGTTCAAGCTCAATCCCGATGAGATTTTCAAGGACGCTCCAACTTTTGAAGAAACTAGTGACGACGAGCTGAACGACATTGATGAGATAGAGATCGAGGACGTCACTGCAGAGCAATCCCGAGTATGCTGACAAAGAGGGAAATGTGGTCCCTAATCTGGTGACTCCCTGGTCGGTGATACATTTGAGATATTAGATAAGATGGAGCAAGAGTCCGAGAAGGTTGAAGAACAAGCCCAAGCCTCAAACACCGATGTTGATATCAGAAAGGCTGAATGGGCTGCTTGTTTTGAGGAGATCCGAGCCCAACGCGTTGCTCCTAAACAGAATGTCTACACCAAGCTCTACAAAGTGAAGAAACATCACAAGGTGTCAGGAAAGATTATCGCGTGGGCCCATTTTGATGATCTTAATGTATACGCAGTGAAGAGAGAGAAAGGTATTGAGTACTTTAGATTCCCGCATGATCTAAAGTCTCAACCTGGTTTTGAGCTCAACCAGCTGGCTAAACTGAAGCTGTTATACGCTGACCCAAGAAAGATGTCAGGCTGATTTGAGGCTGCCTTGAAGAAAGAGTACCACATCAGGTCGGTCAACTTCAAACCTCAACAACCTACGAGGTATATCAGACAATCTGAAGTTGATCCCATAACTGGAAAGCCAAAGATAGTGCTGAAGTGGAGTCCTCCATGAACAATGTCAAAGATCCCTCTACGGGAGATGCCACAGGACTTCACTCCTCACTTCAAATGGTGGTACTATGATTGGAGAACAGGGGAAGCTGTCATAGTTCTGAACAAAGAGGGCAGAATGGATACTATCAGGGTATTCGACCCGATGTGGCTTACCAACTTGTCAGCTGACGATGTCTACACTCTATACAAGTGGCCACTGTTCTTTGACACGTAGGATATTGTACAAGCCCTCCAATTCCAAAATGTGATACGGCTACTTTGCATTTGAAATACATACAGGGGTCACAAGAGAGGAAAGGTACAAGAAGTACGAGGAGGTTATGAAGAAGGTAAGACGATAGAAAGATCTAGGTCCAAGGGGGAGTTTGTTGATTAATATGTACCTAGATTTGGATCTTAATGTAATATGTCTTGAATGTCTTACACTTATGTAATGCGTGGGTACTTAATGAAATGAAAATGTTTGGTTGTTATTTATAATGTTTAATATTTCATTAATGAGTTGTGTAACGCATATTGACTAGATTATATAGGTTGTGATTGTTTGAATTGATATACATAATGTTATAATAATGAATACATTCAAACTTGGTTAAGTGAAGTTCTCATGCGTCCAACTGGACCATGCGCCCCAACAGTGGTCATGCTTCCGAATGCCATGCGACTGAGTGTCCATGCGCCTAAATAGTCCATACGCTTGAACAACTTCATGCGACTGACTCAGTCGCACGACTGAACACTCAGTCGTACGAATGAATCAACCGCATGGCTCAATCGCACGAATGAACCGTGCAAATGCTTTAGTCGCACGAATGAGTAACCCTAACCTATAAATACCACCTAATTCGTGAAAAAAAAGAGCATCATACACACTTCGACTCCAGACGTACCCTAGCCGTCCAGAGACCTCTAAGATCATACTCCAAGTTCATAGATCGCAGTAGATCGATTCCTAATCGAGTCTTAACGTTAGATTCAATCACATAATTGTTTCTACGTGCGTTCTCACTGATAGGATCGCCAATCAAATAGGATTCCGCACTATTTGGTTCGGTATACACGCTAATCAGTTAGTACATCGTCCAGTACATGATCCTCCCTAACAGACTTATTACTCGACAATTAATAGATCCTTTGTGTTTAGGGCGTTAATTGGTTGTTTATTTTTTGGGCTTGATTTTTGTTATATCATCTCCTTGTCACATTTGAAGGTGAGTACTTCAACTCCATTTAAATTATTATTTCATTTAATTTGTTTTGGGGGAAAAACATGTATATTGATTAATTGTTTTTATATATATGATGGGTAAATGAGTATAATATATGTTACGACGGTATAAGGTGAGGCAATAGTATCGGAGGATACTATTGTGTAAGGCCCCGTTCCCGGGACGTGCTGATACATATGTACCTAGTTTAGGAGCTTAATGGAAATGTCTATCATGTCATACATATATGTAATTGAATGGGTATAATGAAATACAAAGTGGGTTTATGTTTATAATGTTTAATATTTCATTGTTTATTGTGTGATAACTTATAGTGAACTAAATATATAGGTTTGTGGTTGTTATATATGATTCTTAGTCAATAATGATAAGAAACATGTTCAAACTTAATCGTGGAAGTTCTCATGCGAATGGACCATGCTAAGGACCATACGTATGAATACTTCATGCTAATGGACCAGTCACAAACTGAACTAGGAGACGGATCAGTCGCACGATTGAGACATAAGATTGGCTCAGTCGCACGACTGAACCTTCAGTTGCGCGGATGGATCAATCGCATGATTCAGTCACACGATTGAACCATGCTAGTGGTTCAGTCGTACGATTAGAAGACCCTAACCTATAAATACCACCTAATTCGTGAAAAAAACGTAACAATTCGAATACCTACGCACACAATCGTACCCTAGCCGTCCAGAGACTCAAGAAAACCTGTTCCAAGTTCATAGATCGCAGTTGATCATTCTCTAATCATTCTTAACGTTTCATTAATCGTTAGATTGATCTAAACTGTGTTCTCCCTTATTGGATTGCCAATCAAATAGGATTCTGCACTATTTGAGTTGGTATACGCGCAGAATCAGTTAGTACTCCGTACGAAAACGTTCTTAACAAGTGGTATCAGAGCTTTGGCTCTTGATTTTGCGTGTGATTCGATTGTTTTGGTGTAGAAATCATGTTTTTTCATTCAAAACACATCTTTTTTAGTAAAACAATGTTTTCGACGTCTTAGATCCAAAACTTCATGTTTTTCGGCTTACGGCAGATTAGAGTTTGTGAAAAATCGTATTTTTGTATCAAAGTACCAAAAACCCTCGAATTTTCATCCGCATTGACTTTACTCATTCACATTGTTCATTCGCATGACTTACTCATCCGCATTTGTCATTCGCGTGACTTACTCATCTACATTTGTTCATTCGCATGACTTAATCATCCGCATTCGTCAATGCTCATCCGCATTTGTTCATCCGCATTGACTTTACTCATCCGTATTAACAGCCCAGGTCACACCTAACATCAAATTTAGTCCCCAAACACCACCTATCATGTTCTAAGCTTAAATCGTGCATTATAATCCTTAGAAACACAACCATAACATCATCAAGCATGAACATAGTCCACAATCAAACCATAACCGCAACATACACACATTCAAACATACAGACATTCAAACATACGGGTATGAAACTCAGTTTTATAAAACATACATTCATGCATTTCCAGCCCCAAAATCAGTTAAAACATGTAAAAGAGGGGTTCTAGAACTCACCTTTGCAGCTCTTGAGTATGGCTTCTTCCAAACTCATTTGCAATTGAGTTCAACCGCCTAGAAACCCACTAAAAACACACAACCGAACACACACAACATACATGAGCACACAACCGACGATGTATCTAATTTAGAACACCATAAGACCATGAATTCTTACCTTGAATTCGAATTCTTTCTTGTTCTTCTTTATAAAACCGAGGGTTCTGCTGCTCCTTGCTGACTTCCTCTCTCTAAATTTCGATGATTTGGGTGTGTAAGAAGAGAGTGGGTGGCCATGCCCACTTTACACCCACTTTCAAACCTTTTTGTCCTTTTGACATTTTTTACCCCTCAACTTGGTAAAAATCTTTTCTTTCGTTTTCTTCACTTTTAAAAGAATAACCGGGTGTTACAACTCCACCCCCTTATATAGGTTTCGTCCCTGAAAACTGTTATTCCTCAAACAATTATGAGTAATGCTGTCTCATCTCTTCAGTCTCCCACGTAGACTCGGATCCCTTCCTGTGCTTCCACTGTTGTAAGGTCTCGTTCCCAGGACGCTTACAGCTGGCCAATCATTGCTCACAAAACATACAATTATATTTAACTTTCATAAAAAACTCACAACAAGACATTTAAATAACTTTTCATTTCATAATAACTGCTTTTTCAAGTTAACCAATCATTCATTACATATTTTCATTTGTTCGCATTACAATGCAAAAACAGTAACAAAAGAATGCCATCCAAAATGCCAGGTAGCTGCCCCGTGCCATCCTTAGTAATGCTCACCTGCCAACTGGAAATTGCATAAAAAGATTGTAAGGCCCCGTTCCCGGGACGCTTACAACTGGTAAATCATGTCACATAAAAATAAAATATACATTTACATCTATGAAAATCATCACAACGGCATAATTTAAAACAATTTTCATATATTAATGACAACTTTTGCAAAATAATTACAATGTATTAACTGTTACAAAATATCATGATTTGCATTACATCACAAAACATCATGTTATACAAATGGATGCCATCCAAATATGCCAAGTAGCTGAACGTGCCATCCTCAGCAATGCTCACCTGCCAACGGAAAATTGCATAAAAAGTTAGCGTTACTCGTGAGTTCTAGTTTTATAAATAAAACATGCTTTCTTTCATTAAACCGTTCATTTCTTTAGCATGTGGTCACACATCTACGTACACATAGATAATATCATTATTATCTGCATCATTTGTTCATCATTATATCTTTCTCTTCTCAACCATAAACTTTACCTAGTTATATCTGGTGCGGGACCTTGTCTATCAAGACCAGCTATAACGGTGCTCGCACTTTGATCATAACACCTAGGGTAGAGTCAGGTATCCCACTGCTATGTGCAATGCCAGCTATTCCTGGTACTGGACCTAGGCCTATCATAGGCCAGCTATAACAGTGCTCGCACCCCTGATCACAGTACCTAGGTCATGTAGCAATGGAGCTATACAAATGGTCAATCACAAAGAAAGACCCCAATATGCATCCTCCTGGGGTAGCGAACCCGCACACCGTTGGGCTAACACCTTTAATGGTGTGTCCCGACATACTAGATGCAAGACTTCCTTTACTTTCATCTTCCATTAATGCATGCATTCTTACTTCATGTTCTTCTTTTCTTTATCTATCACTTTACGTTACGTAATACTTCATTTCACTATTTAAATGACGTAAAGCCTAGGAAAGATAAAATACATCATAATAAGGAACATAACATACACAAACATCATCATCATATAAGGCAACATCATACATACACACACGCATAATCATGCAACTTCATACATCATCATCATGCATAAGCATCATCACATATCATACATGCCCATTGAAATCTATGACCTCAAAAGTCAACTTACATGAATCCCCGGAACATCTAAAGTCAAAGCCTACATTCGTCTTATTCTCAGAAAGTTAGAAAAAGTCTAAGTGTTCATCCGCATTTCCTATAGTTCACTGACATTTACATAGTTCATCCGCATTTACGATAGTTCATCCGCATTTACTATAGTTCATCCGCATTTACAATAGTTGATCCGTATGGTCTTACTTCATCCGCATTTCATATATAGTCAGTGTTCATCCGCATTAACTTAATTCATCCGCATTTGTCATCCGCATTTGCCTTACTCATCCGCATTTCATGTACTTAGTCAATGCGCATCCGCATTGACCTCATCCGCATTAATTGTTCATCCGCATTTACTTACTTAGCAGTTAATACTTCCGCATTTCCCCGTACTTAGTCATATTCATCCTATTCTTAGACTTAGTCAATGTTCCATCCGCATTGACTTTCATCCGCATTAACCTTCATCCGCATTAACCTTCATACGCATTTGTCATACTTAGTCAATGCTCATCCGCATTGACTTACTTCATCGTATTTACTTTTCAACACATGCAGATTCTAAAACTTAACATATGAGCCTTAAACATCAGACCTCAATTTCAACTCTGTTCATCATGTTCTAAGCTTAAATAATACATCCTAAGTCTTATAAACATCATCAAGCATGAACATAGTCACACATCATATCATAACATCATCATACACATATTCAAACATACGGGTCCGAAACCCAGTTTGATGAAAACATACATTCAAGCATTCCAGCCCCAAAATCAGTTAAAACAGGTAAAAGTGAGGTCCTAGAACTACCTTTGCAGCTCTTGAGTATGGCTTCTTCCAAATCATTTTGCAAATTGGATTCAACCGCCTAGTAACCCACTAAAAACATACCCGAACACATATAAACACCATAAGCATAACCCGAGGACATAATCGGTTAAGAACATCATAAAAACATGAATTCCTACCATGAATTCACACTTTTCTTCTTGTTTCTCTTCAAACCGAGAGTTCTCTGATTCCTGCTACTTTCTCTCTCTAAAAATCCGAAAATTTTGTGTGTAGAAAGGGTGATGGGTTGCCATGCCACCTTTAACACCAACGTTTCAAACATTTTGTCCTTCTGTACACTTTTTACCCCTAGACTTGGGTTTTATTTATTTTTCTTCTTTTCTTTCACTTTATTCATCCTTTCATTATCTTTAAAATAACCGGGTGTTACAAGTCCAACCCCCTTAAATAGGTTTTGTCCTTGAAACCTGCTATTCCTCAAAGAATTGTGGGTATTGCTGTCTCGTCTCTTCTTCAGTCTCCCACGTAGACTCAGATCCCTTCATTTTCCACTGTACACGCACAAGAGGAACTACTTTATTTCTCAGCCTCTTCTCTTTACGATCGATAATTGCCATTGGTTGCTCCACTAATTGAGTCGTTCGTCTACTTCGATATTCCCGTGGAACAGTCATATCCTCATCCGCCAAACATTTCCTTAGATGAGATACGTGGAATGTCGGGTGAATTCCACTTAACTCATCTAGTAATTCCAGTCTATAGGCCACCTCTCCTACTCGAGCAATGATTCGGAAAGGCCCTATACACGTTGGGCTCAACTTGCCCCGCTTCCTGAATCGGATGATCCCCTTCCAAGGTGAGACTTTCAACATAACCCGGTCACCCACCTGGAACTCAATCGGTCTACATCGTTTATCAGCATACGACGTTTGTCAATCTTTGGTTGCCTTAATGAAGGCTTTGATCCTCTCAAGCTTCTCAGTCATAGCCTCAATTACCTCGACGCTCCCTAGTTCTTTCTGACCAATATCACCCCAATAGACACGTGTTCTGCATCTCCTACCATATAGCATCTCATATGGTGGCATACCAATGTTGGCATGATAGCTGTTGTTGTATGAGAATTCGGCTTGTTGATACATATATGTACCTAGATCATGATCTGAATGTAATATGTCTTACACTTATTTAACTATTGGGTACTTAATGAGATACAAAATGTTTGGTATTTGTTTTAATAATGTTTAATATTTCATTAATGAGTAGTTAAACGCATATTGACTTAAATTATATAGGTTTGTTTGTTTGAAGTGTTATACATAATGTTAGAATATTGAATACACTCAAACTGGTGAAGTGAAGTTTTCATGCGTCCGACTGGACCATGTGCCCCAACAGTAGTCATGCATCCGAATGGCCATGCGACTGAGTGTCCATGCGCCTAAATAGTTCATACGCCTGAACAACTTCATGCGTCTGACTCAGTCACACGACTGAACACTCAGTTGTGCGAATTGATCAACCGCATGGCTCAATCGCACGAATGAACATGCTAATGGTTCAGTCGCACGAATGAGCAACCCTAACCTATAAATACCACCTAATTCGTGGAAAAACGTAAGCATTGAATCCACTTCGACTCCAGACGTACCCTAGCCGTCCAGAAGCCTATAAGTTCGTACTCTAAGTTCATAGAACTCTGTGGATCGATTCCTAATCGATTCTTGACGTAAGATTCAATACGTTATTGTTTTTACGTGCATTCTCACTGATTGGATCACCAATCAAATAGGATTCTGCACTATTTGGTTTGGTTTAACACGTTAATCAGTTGGTGTTTGGTCAAATACCATATCCTAACAAGTGGTATGAGAGCTCTAGGCTCTTGATTACGTGTTGATTCAATCGTTTTGATACAAAATTGTGTTTTTGCATCAAAAACGCAATCTTTTTGTGTCTAACGAAGTCTTGGAAGTTTCCTGATCGAAAAGTGTAGTTTTTCCGGCATACGGCTACTTGGGTTTGATAAAATTCGAGTTTTTTACGGCCAAAACAAGTTTTACCTACGAATTATCAAACTTCAGCAGGTTCAGTCGCACGATTGACTCAATCGCACGACTGAGTTCATACGCGTCCTTCACCGCACGATTGAACTCATTCGTACTCTTATTCGTACGACTGAGATCTTCATTCAGACCGCTCAACCGCATTAGTCTATTCGGACGACTGACTCATCCGCATTGGCTTAGTCGCACGATTAACCCATTCGCACTTGTTCAATCGCCCGAATAAGCTCAATCGCATACCTTCATTCGCATTCATCAACATCTTGTTAAATAGTAAAGTGAAGTGAAATGGAGGATCAGTTTTCAGCATACACAGCAAGTAGAGATACATGTATTCAGAATCTACTGTTTTTGGAGAACGAAGTGGGAATTCACAATAAACCCCAAACTTATTACGTTTGACGACTACCACAATGGAAGCACGTTTCGAATCTACTTAAATGGAGTGGATACAAATTTGTGGGAGGCAATAGAGTCGGGGTACAGTGTGCCAGTTGGAGCTGACGGAGTAAAACTTA
Source organism: Flaveria trinervia (assembly GCA_025506515.1). Taxonomy (NCBI): domain Eukaryota; kingdom Viridiplantae; phylum Streptophyta; class Magnoliopsida; order Asterales; family Asteraceae; genus Flaveria; species Flaveria trinervia. The sequence goes on along the minus strand of CM046452.1, from coordinate 32,286,417 downwards.
CTCTAAGTGGCATGTCGGATGCACAGAAGGTAAAACACAACGCTGAGAAGAAAGTCTACGCCTTGCTTACTCAGTCCATTCCGAAGGATATTTTCCATCAGTATTCGGAGTATACTCAAGCCAGAAACTTTGGGATGCGTTGGAGAAGAGGTATGATGGAAATTCCTCACTAAAGGCTATCAAGGCAAAAGCATTGAAGAAGGAGTTTGACAACTTTTCTTCAATGGGAAAAGAAGGCCTTGATGATGTGATCGATAGATTCTACACACTTGATGAGTGAGATGCACACTCATGGAGTGGTTACTTCGATGGAAGATAAGGTATCCAACTTTGCTGATGGTTACCGGAAAATTAGGGTCTGTTGGACCAAAATAACCAATGAGCCTGATCAGAAAAACCTCTAAGTCCCACAGACATTACAACTGCTGAAGAAGATCACAACAGCTGAAGACATCAGCTGATTACAAGGTCTGAAGACAAAGTCTGAAAACAGATCTGAAGATTTCTACTCAAGACAAAGTCTGAAAGTAAAGTACTGAAGACAAAGTCTGAAAGTCAAGTACTGACAAAGTCTGAAAGTCAAGTACTGAAGACAAAGTTGAAGCTATCAGCTGAAGACAACGTCTGAAATAAAAGTGTGAAGAACAGAGACTGAAGACCAGAGTGATCAGTAGTTGTCACAACAGCTGAAGTTATTAACTTCAGTAGTTGTCACAACAGCTGAAGTTATTAACTTCAGTAGTTGTGATGGTTTTCCTTTTCAGTACTTGTAATTTACCTTTCAGTAGTTTATAGTTTCAGTAGTTTTATGTTCTTGTACTTAGCATTCTCTGAGATGTGATCAGTTGTTGAGAACATTCTCAGTAGTTTGCATAGTTTCAGTTTTGTATAATTCTGTTAGATGTCACTATCAAGTGACATCAGCAGACGTCACATTCCTTATATAAGGAATGTTGACCTAATTGTAACGTGTGACTTTCAGCCACCACAAAAGCATTTGAATGAAATATTCCTTTTGCAGAATTCACTCTCTCTCTCTAACCGCGTACTACTCCATTGAATATCAATTGAGTTCTTGCTAATTGTCTAATTCATTGTTCGAATTCCGCTACAATCTACTCTAATTATCAAACTTAAATCACTGATCCTAACAGGGTTCATTTGTTTCAACCTCAGACAGAATGGAATGCTCTCGAAGTTAGACATAAATGACTTCATTCTGAAACTGAGAGAAGAAGAGCTGAGAATGAAGTATCGAGCCCAAAAGGCCAACTAGGATCAGAATCCTGCACTCTACAATGCTACACCTTAGTCAAGACATTTGGAGCACCATTGCAAACCGCCTTCATCTTAAGTGCAGGAGTTGCAGCACGACCCTCAACTTCAGGATCAGAAATGTCAGGGTCGTCTAGAACCCCATATATAGTACCTAAAGCTAATGCAACAAAGCTGAAAACCGACAACCTCGGGAATGTAACTATAGAGGTGGCCAGAGAACATATGGACCTTTTAGCTACGGTGGTTCAATCCTACGATGGATTAATTGCTGGAAAGACAGGTAACTGCCACCTGGCAGATGAAGATTATGAGCAGGTGGATGAAATGGAGTTGGAACTATGGACATAATGTGGGCTCTGGCAAGTGCTGTCCGACGAGCTAAAAAGTTTGTCAAAAAGACTGGACAGAACCTGGTTGCAACAAAAGACACAACCTTTGGGTTTGATAAGTCAAAGGTTACATGTTTCAACTGCGGTGAGAAACGACACTTCAAGAGGGAGTGTACAAAACCAAAGAAGACAGGTAATGGAATCCCTTCTCTTCATTTAACCGTCAAGACAAGTCCACAGCTAGTAATGCTGACTCATCAAGTAAGGATCCAAAAGCCTTAACTGCTAACGAAGATGAAGGACAGGACTGGAGCTTTCACTTCGTCTCACCAGGAAAGTCAAATATAGCTAGTGTGGAGGATATTGATGATGATTCTGCAGTGAAGGAGATATAGCAGTAGAGCTCACAATGTCAAATTCTGAAGATACTACTAATGTGGTCAACTTCTGCCTGAAGAAGAAAAATCTGCAAATGCATCATCATCTGAACCATCAGACCAGAGACAACCAAGCCAGCACTTGTGGCTGATTCTTCTTCTACATCCCAGGTAAGTACTACTGACCAACTGTTTAATAATCATACATGCTTAGAATGTAATAATTTAGAGAAGTTATAGATTCAAAATTTGCTGGGCTATTAGATCATAATGATAGCTTAGTAAAGGATCTGGAACTGTGCACAGAAGCTAATAGAGTATTAAAACAAAACGAGCACAGTTACAAGGAAAAGATAGACCTATTAAATAAACAGCATAGGGAAACTGAGGTAGTTGCCTTTAACCAAGCAATGACCTTAGGTACTATCTGAACTCTCTTGAGGACACTAAGAAGCAAAAAGTAGTTTTAGAAGTAGAAGTCAATTCATTAAAACAAAAACTGCATAGTTGGACAAACTCATCACACATTGTCTAACACTTAGTAAGAGAGAGAAATAATAGGGAGGGACTGGGATACAAAGTGGTTCCACCACCACCTGAGACCTTGATGAACACCAAAAGTAACCAATTAACAATAACCCCATCAAGGATCACGTGGTGTCTACTCCTCTTGTTAGCAATCCGGATTCCATAAGTAAATCAAGTGAATCCGACCCTAAATAAAAGGAGGCCACTTCAAAGGCAATAGGAAAGCTGCCTTGTGTTAACCTGGAAAAAGAATTCGAAAGGGTTAGTTTAAAGTCAAGGTCAAACAAAGTCAAACAAGAACCTAAAAAGACTATAAAATCTACTCAATCATGTGCATCATGTCACAGTCTAGGGAAACAAGAGATTAAAGATGTAAAACCAGGTAAAACAATTAATTTTGTAAACCAACCCATACATCTAACAAAGTAGTGCCTCAATCCAAATACAATAAGTTGACCGTGTGACGGTATATCTCCACCAAAACAAACAAACATAAAGTTGAAAGCAGATCCTGCTATAATTGTGGAGAGTATGGTCACATAGCGTCTGACTGTCCTTATTACCAGATACCGAGGAAGAACTGAACTTTCTACATCTACATCAAGATCTTTTAAGAGGACTCAGTGACGCCTCCTAAAAGAGATTGTGAACCCAAAGTTCAATCCATCAACCAGTCGTCTGTTTATCACAAACAGGCCTTACACAAATCTGGATTATGGAAAGAAAAAACCTCCTCAGTGCCTGAAAATAAGAAACACAGAATTCTAATCAATCCTTAACCTCAAAGGTCAGTGGGTTGAGTTTGTTATATGTGATGCCTCAGGGAAACCCAAGCCGGTTAAGGCTTGGGTTCCTGACATGAACTAATGTTTTCATTGACTGTGCAGGGTGTTCGCTATAGTTCTGAGACTAACATGTGGATAGTTGATAGCAGAGCATCCAGGCCCATGACAGGGAACAGAGCTCTCTTATCAAATGTCAGACAAATTAAAGGAGGGCATGTTTCATTTGCTGGAAACAAAGGCGGGTACATCACAGCCCCAGGAAAGTGGGAAATGAGAAAGTTAAGTTTGATAAGGTAAACTATGTCCAACACTTCAAAATAACTTACTTTCTGTTTCTCAAATCCGTGATAAAGATTCAAGGTAGTTTTTGACAACAAGAAGTGTTATGTTCTAAAGAGGACTATGTGATTCCGGAGGATTAGATCCTAATGTCAGCTTCTAGATATAATGATCTTTATGTTTTGGATCTCTCAAAGGCATCCACAACTGATAGTGAAGTCCAATGTTTCTTGTCCAAAGCTACTGAGAAGGAATCCATCTCCTGGCATAGGAGAATGGGACACATAAATCCGAGGAAAATGAATCACTTGATTCAAAATGATCTTGTGAGAGGAGTAAATGTCAAAAACTTTCAACTCCCGGATTTTTGTGTTGCATGCAAAAAGGGCAAATAGACGAAGAAATCTCATAAGGAAAAGAAAGTTCATTCTATAGAACTTCCACTTGAGCTTCTTCACATGGATCTGTTTGGTCCATCAGTACAAGAAGCATCGCAGCGACTTGTATTGCTATGTAGTTACTGATGACTACTCAAGGTTCTCTTGGGTAATGTTTCTGAAATCCAAATCAGAAACATTTGAATCCTTCAAAGAATTGGTAACTACACTGGAATCCCTATACAAGCTGAAGGCAAGACAGGTGCGCTTAGACAAAGGAACCGAGTTCAAGAATCAGAGGATGGAGAATATTGCAAGGAAAAGGGATTGTGCATCAATTTACCTCGTTTATACCCCTCAGATGAACGTGTTGCTGAACCGAAGAAGCGCAACTTGATAGAGACGGCATGGACTATGCTGTAGACTCGAAACTGCCTATACAATTTTGGAATGAAGCAGTGGCCAATGCATGTTATACTCTTAATCGAGTTCTGATAGTAAAACGCCATGGAAAAACGTGCTATGAGTTATTACAGCGACATAACATAGCTTGGAATATCTCGAGCCGTTTGGTGCTCCGTGCACCTTGCTGAAAAAGACTCAGGAGGGAAAATTCAGTGAGAAGGTTGATGAAGGGATCTTCTTAGGATACAACATACCGAACAAGAGAGTTTACAACAACTCAACGGGTCAAGTAGAGGTGTGGTGTAATGTTGATGTTCAAAGATATATCACACCGCCTGCTGGAAAAGGGCATGCTTACTTCTTCGACTATGATGGTTTCTTCAAGTCCTTCAACATATCTCTTTCTTCATCAGAAGACGAGCTGGCAAACAAGATGATGTACGATGTCTTGAACACACCGTCTCAAGATTCAACAAGTCATGATCCTACCAACTCAGGGGGTGCAGTGGATATGAGTGACTCCTCCTCTGATGAAGAAAATGAAGAAAATGATCAACTCAACCAGGATGTACAGGTTTCGACTACCACAAGTTCACAAGCATCGGCTAGTGATGCTTCTAACCATCAAACCTCAGACTCCTATCTCCTAAGATCCAGAACCAAATGGTCATAATCTTGACTCTGAGGTGGTATTCCGACAACTCCTGGCTCACATCTAAACGTCTATCATCCTTTGGATAATTTATAGGAGATGTGAGATCAGGGGTTCAAACTAGAAATCAGTTGTACTCCGCTGATATGCCTCTGTGATGGAAAAAGGATACCTTCACGACGGTGCATACCGTGCTTTGTGTCTCAGTTTGAGCAAAGTATGTTAGTGAAGCCTAAATGATAAGGCTTGAGTTAGTGCCATGCAGGAAGAACTTCTTCAGTTTAAGAAGTTAGGTGTATGGACACTAGTGGATAGACCTAAAGGTGCTAAAGTCATTGGTACCAAATGGGTTTTGAAATGTAAGAAAGATGATCACGGAGTGATCATCAGAAACAAGGCTCGGCTTGTTGTTCAGGGTTTTTGACAAGTTGAAGGTATCGACTACAATGAAGTATTTCCACCAGTGGCAAGGATGGAAGCTATCCGCATCTTCCTTGCCTATGCATCTTATATGCAAATCAAAGTCTATCAGCTAGATGTTAGAGTGCATTCCTTCACGGTGAAATCAGAGAAATAGTGCATGTCAGTCAACCCAATGGATTTGAAGATCCATATCATCGGGATAGAGTTACAAACTCAACAAGGCTCTATACGGGCTTCATCAAGCTCCACGGGCTTGGTATAGAAACTCTTGACTCATCTTGTGAAACACGGATTTCGCAGGGGAGTCATTGACTCCACACTGTTTATCAAAGAAAAAGATGGACTTACTGCTAGTACATATCTACGTAGATGACATAATCTTCGGTTCAAAGAACGAAGACTTATGCAAAGAATTCGAAGCAGTAATGAAGGTTGAGTTTGAGATGAGTGCCATGGGGGAGATGAAGTTCTTTCTCAGGTTACAAGTAGATCAAACCAAATGGAATCTTCTTACATCAGACCAAGTATGTAGGAGATATTCTCAGTCGGTTTGACATGGAGAATGCTTCCATAGCTGGCACGCCACTGGCTACAAACCATGATGTAGCACCCGATAAGAACGGTGATCTGGTAGATGCCACTATGTACCGCGGGATGATTGGATCTCTCATGTATCTCACTCCTCCAAACCAGATATCAGGTATGCGACATGTTTATGCTCGCGATATCAGCAAAGCCTAAGGTGAATCATCTAATTGGGGTCAAAAGGATATTTCATTATCTAAAGGGCACACCCACACTTGGATTGTGGTACCCTTACGATGATGACTTTGAACTTGCAACATATAGTGACTCGGATTACGACGGCTGCAAGATGAACTACAAGTCTACATTAGCAGGGTGTCAGTTCTTTGGAGAAGATTGGTAACCTGGCAGTGTAAGAAGCAGACCTTGGTTGCCTTGTCAACCTATGAAGCTAATACGTTGCTGCTGCAAGCTGCTGTTCCCAATCATATGGATTCAATAGCAAATGCGGGATTACGGTTTACATTTCACTTCTACTACTATATTTGTTGATAACTCTGCTGCAATTGCAGTCACTAAGAACCCGGTCCAACATCCTAAGACCAAACACATCAGAATCAAATATCACTTCATACGTTAATCGATGTGATAAAAATAAACGCTGATTTTCAACGCGTGACCTCTATACAAAGGCTTTTGATAAACCACATTTTCTATATCTGTTAGAGGTCAATGGTGTTAAAAAGAAAAGTGAGGTCATCCCTGAAGATGACCATGTATAGTCCGATGTGTCGCATCTAGTTTCTCTTAAAATTTCTTTACTTATAGTGTTCTTTACGTTTAATTCTCTTGTTTTGTTTAATGTTATTTCGTTAATTACACTTATTGTCGGTTCTTGCTCATTAAAATTCTAAAACGCAAATCCTTAGAGGTTTTAGTATTTTAGGGGGAGAATAGGTATGAAAAAAAAAGGGAAAAGGAGAGGCAAGCCGATAATAAATAATATCGTACGTGTGATACAGATTTAACGTGTGGAATATGATAGTAACAGGTGCAAACCATTTGGGACTTTGAAAATCAAAAGTGAAAAAGATGCAAAGTTCAAGTGTAAGTCCGAGTAGTCTGAGCAATATAAAAGGAAATATGATAGTTAAGTTAGCTACTACTAAGGTAACACAAAGAAAGTAGACCTAGAGGTTGCTAGACTACAGCTGATAGTCAGTAGATTCAACACAATAGACGACTAGACCGTTTGGTGATCTCAAGATTAAACTAAAATGTTTGACTAGCCGTGGGAACACCTTATCCCATGTTAACACAATCAACAAGATTCCAATAGGGGTGACGAGCACAATAAACGCCACAAAAGTGTGCGTAAGACCAAAGCATGAGCAAAAGCACATAAAAAATGAAAATACAATCAAGCTGATAACCTAGGTTGTTGGGAGATTTGTGCTAAAAGAAGAAAAATTGTTCAAACAAGAAGATAGATTATGTGCCTCTTTGCTGTGCGGTGGCACTGACCTGAGGATAAGCATAACCTATATATTCTAGAACTCATTGTTGTTTACCACCTCTCTGCTGTGCGATGGCACTGACCTGAGGACTGGCTTCTCTTTGAAAATTCTATGAATCGTCGCTTCGCTTCTTGAACACTACCCTAAGACCGCTCAAAAATCTCCTGAGGAATGTTGATTACCATATAAGTGTGGGAGTTACAAATGCTTGTTGAAATAAAAAATTCAAAACGATCACCGAACTGTGTTGAAAGTCTATGTATGGATTTAAGAGGACAAGTATACTGACAATCACTATGGCAACAATTCTTGAAAGTTCATGACCTAATAGTACTAGTATGATTTCCTAAACTTGCTAAATGACTCTAGATGAAAAACAAGAATAGAGATCAAAGGTTTTAGCTAACTGGTCTCAAATGATTTGAATATCCTGTATGATTCCAGCTTGAATTGGTCCATGTATGGTTTGAAAGATAAGGCTGCCCTCTGAGAAGAATTATTCCCTAGAGTTACATCTTAGGAATTAACCCTCACAAAAACACAAAAAATATATTAGTGTAATTTCAGTGTTATTTCTTTTATGTAAGTACAAAGTTAGTCTATTTCAGTTTTGTGTAGTATCGGACTATGTCATGGAAGTTGATAAGGGACCTTATCATCGAAAAGGTCACATCTAAGGTGACCACACGTGCTTTCAAGTAAATGGGTCACGTCTAAGGTGACAAAAAGTTTTAAAAAGATCACGTCTGAGGTGATCTAAAGGTTTTAAGTCTAAAATAATCGTGTCTGAGATGATCAAATGTTTATAATGTTAAATTAACAGGTTAAAAGAGTTTAAAAGTCAAATGGTCATGTGTATGACCCATTCGCACGACTGGACCTTGAGTATGGACCAATCATGCGAATGGACATGAGTATGGACCATTCAACCGAATGACTTATACAAATGAGCCATTCGGCCGATTGAGAGTGGGCGAATGAACAAGTCGTGCGACTGAACTCTAGTCGGACGACTGAAGGTGAGTAACTGATCCAATCGCACAACTGAGGTCCATTCGCCCGAATGAAATGAGCGAATGAGTCCAGTCATATGATTGAATCCACTTTAGTATAAATAGAGGGGGAGTCGGTCGCAGAGACTCATCACTCCCAAATTAACCCTAATTCGCACGACTGTCGCTACTCTGCCAAATTTTCATTAGATCTTTCTATACCACTAATTCTTGTGCAGTGACGATTGCCACTGACTATACAGGTACAATGCGGTTCAATCCAACCATCTCTCATTCAATTTGACTACAAAATCAACAAGTTCGGTCCAAACCAAGAACCGAGACTTGTTTGACAAAATAACCCAATTAATTCAAGAAATCAACCGAAATTAATGCTATATGTGCTAAGTGTAATAATTGTGAGTCCAATGAACCAAAACACGACATCTATCATAAGAATTGGTCAAAATTTGAATTTGAATTGAACAGCAGTCTGTCATGCGAATGGACAGGTTGATGAACTTCAGTCGCACGACTGAGTAGTGCGAATGGCTAAACCGCACGACTGAACCACGCGTATGAGTTCAGTCGCATGACTGATATACACGAATGAGTGTACATATGTATGAGCTCAGTCGCATGACAAGTCGTAAGTATGAGGTAAGTCGCACATTGAATTTCAGTCGCACTACTCATTCGCACGACTAGATCTCAGTCGCATAGGTCATTCGCATGACAGATCAAAAGAAACTTTTACAAGTCCAAGTGATTCAAGATATTCTTATTCAACGGATACTAACGTTTTCTTTTGTAACAGATGACGAGTCGGTGGACAATGCGTACCAAGCACAATATATGTGCTTATCTGGATCAGTCATCCAGACATGCACCTGACTTTGCTGGAATCATCTCGTTTCTTAGACGCTCAAGGATCTCTTACGCAATCTCAACTCTATGCACACCGTATCGGTCTATTCAGCAGGCCTTCTGGGAAGGTGCTGTAGTTGATAGAACATCAGAGCCTCATCGAATCCATAGTTCGATATTTGGAGAGGCCATTGAGAACTCTAAGGAAGATCTCAGGATAGTGCTGCAGCTTGGGGACGATGCTGAATGTCCCATACGATACACCCCTGACTGTCAGAGGCTGCTTCATGCGGGCCAAGTACGCTGGGGACATCAATGCAGGGGTGCTCAACAAGAGCAACCTGTGTCCCCAGTTCAACTACCTTGCGCACGTACTGCTTAAGTGCTTAGGCGTCTCGGAAAGGAGGTTTTGATGAACTGTCCGATCAGATCGAGAAGCATATGCTGCACTGGTGCTGAACCATCCGTTCAGCTTTTCCAGGATGATCTTCACCTACTTGGTGGATAACATTGAGGGGAAAAGGAAGGAGGGCTTCTACATGTACCCTCCTTTATGCAGATGATTATAGACCAGAAGTCCCTTCCTTGCCGAAGGAGAAGGAAGACGCGGTGGTACTTGAGGTAAGGACGATACCACTTGGGCAGGATGAAGGTTTACAGAGGGAAGCAGGTAAAGCCCCCTGTGAGGAGATTATTGGGCATCTGGCCCGGGAAGACTACGTGGCGTCGGCTAGGCGTATATGGCTTTACGTTGATAGTGACTCTGAAGAAGAGCAGATACAGCTCCCTGATGATGACTCCGATGATGATAGCGGAGATGCTGGAGATGAAGGACCCACTCAACAAAGGGTCCCACTACTGCTATTCCATCTCCAACATCTGCCCCCACTGGAGCCGAAGTGAAGACTGTTGGGTTCCACCAGGATTTCATGCCAGGTGAGGAAGAAGATGAGTCAGATGAGCAGCCGTTGACTCAGACTGTGGGAAGTAAAGTCGTTCCCACAGAACGAGGGCTCCGGGCGGTTGGTGAACGCCCAGGCGGATTGGGAGAGAGCACTAATGATCCTACTTATACTCCTGATCTGCCAGGCCGCACTATAGGGGGAGCATCCACCTCAACTGGATCGAGGAAGAAGCGGATGGCTCAACCCCATGGCTTGAAAAGGAAGAAACACAGAATCACCTTATCACCACCACAGCCACCACCACAGCCACCATTCCACCTACCACCACTACCACCATTCCACCTACCACCACTACCACCCTTCCATCACCACCACATCATTCACACCTACATCACCACCACCATCATCTATACGCCTCCAATCTTCACCACGGTCACCACCACCAATAGTCATCCTACAGCACATCCTCTTTCTCTCTATATCCATTAGGATTGCCTCTGCCTCCTAGTGGGGTAGAGGAACAGCTCTCAGCACTCAATCGAATGGTGCTAAGACTATTAGGAGCAGATGAAGAGACGACCAATCAGATAAGACAGCTGGTAGATCTAACCACGGTCCAATCTCAGCAGCTCACTCATCAGGCTCGATTGATTGATGAGTGGGCACATCAGATGTCTCAGTTCCAGGAGCAACACGCCAAGAGAATTGAGGAGCTGGAGGCTGCAAACAAATCTCTACAGCTAAAACTCAAAGGGTCCAAAGAAGAGCCCTTAAAGATAGGAGAAGGTGATGGAGATGATGAAGCTGATGATGATAGTGATGATGGTAATGATCATTATGGTCCTACTGATGTTAGTGATGATGATGATGATGACTCTTCAGCTGCAGGTGCACATCTGCGAGCAAAAGGAGGACCAGACGTACTCAAGATCCGAGTGCCTCCTCATCCAACCGGCAGTAGAAGAGCCAATGATCCAGGACAAGAGTAATGGCTAGTTGGTTATTGTTATTTAATATTTTTGTATTCGGATTATGTATGATATTAACTAAATACACGTTTATATGTAATGTAAATATTATGTTTTCGATTATTATGGTTCTGTCTTGAATGTTAACTAATGATTGATATATTGAATGTTTAAATCAAGCAGATCCAAATTATCAAACGGATGAACATGATATTGCTCCCCTTCAACAGATCAAGACTCAACTAACCATGATTCTTGATCTGCAAGGGATTGTCAGAAGATCAATGAGTTACACCCCTAAAGAAGGGGAAATAATTCATGATCTTACTGATGAGCAACTGGCAGAAATGTTCAAGCTCAATCCTGATGAGATTGTAAAAGATGCTACAACTGTGCAAACAAAGAGTGACGATGAGCTTCAGGATGTCGATGAGATTGAGATAGAAGATGTCATGGCTCAACATTATCCTGAGTACATTGATAAGGAGGGAACTGCCATTCCCAATCTGGGAGACACTCTGTCAGTGACACTTTTGCGACCCTGGATAGGATGGAGAAAGAGTCAGATAAGGACAAAGAGAAGGCCCAAGCCTCAGACGCCAACGTCAAAATCAAAAAGGCTGAATGGACAGCACGTTTTGAAGAAATCAAAGCCCAACGCAGAGCTACAATATCAACTGTCTACACCAAACTGTAAAAGGTCAAGAACATCAAAAGGTGGCAGGCAGGATCATAGCGTGGCACATTTTGCAGACCTTAATGTTTACGCAGTTAAACGTGAGAAGGGGGTAGAGTACTTCAGATTTCCACATGATCTGAAGACTCTTCCAGGTTTTGAGTTCAACCAGTTAGCAAAGTTACACTTGCTGTATGCTGACCCTCGTAAGATGTCAGGTTGGTTTGAAGCTGCTCTAAAGAGGGAGTAACATACCAGATGGGTCAACTTCAAACCTCAACAACCAATGAGGTACATCAGAAGATCTGAAGTTGATGCCATAACTGGCAAACCTAAAGTAATATTGAAGTGGAGTCCACCACATACAATGTCTAAGATCCCACTACATGAGATGCCACAAGACTTCACTCCACACTTCAAATGGTGGTACTATAATTGGAGAACGGGAGAGGCCATAATTGTCTTGAACAGGAATGGCTTAATGAAAACCACAAGGCTGTTTGACCCAATGTGGCTCACCAACTTGTCAGCACAAGATGTTTATACTTTATACAAGTGGCCACTATTCTACAACCCACAGGATATTGTACAAGCTTTACAGTTCCAAAAAGTGATAAGACTCTATTTTGTTTTTGAGATAAACACAAGAGTTACCAAAGAAGCTAAGTACAAAAAGTTTGAGGAAATCATGAAAGATGTTAGACAATAGATAGATCTAGGTCCAAGGGGGAGTTTGTTGATATGTACCTAGATCCTGATCTGAATGTAATATGTCTTACACTTATGTAACTATTGGGTACTTAATGAAATACAAAATGTTTGGTTATGTTTATAATGTTTAATATTTCATTAATGAGTTTTTTAACGCATATTGACTTAATTATATAGGTTTGTGATTGTTTGAAGTGTTATACATAATGTTAGAATATTGAATACACTGAAACATGGTGAAGTGAAGTTCTCATGCCTCCGACTGGACCATGTGCCCCAACAGTAGTCATGCGTCCGAATGGCCATGCAACTGAATGTCCATGTGCCTAAATAGTTCATACTCCTGAACAACTTCATGTGTCTGACTCAGTCGCACGACTGAACACTCAGTTGTGCGAATGGATCAACCGCATGGCTCAATTGCACGAATGAACCATGCTAATGGTTCAGTCGCACGAATGAGCAACCCTAACCTATAAATACCACCTAATTCATGGAAAACGTAAACATTGAATCCACTTCGACTCCAGACGTACTGTTGGATCAAGAAGAAGGCTAATGCAACCAAAACTAAATCACTTAAGTTATTTTGGTGTTGCATGCAAAGGCTTCCGAAGCTGGTCATGGAACTTCAGAAGGTTGTAGAGCTCTTCCGAAGACAAAGGAAAAGTCCAACTTCTGAAGACAGAACTCTACTTCCGAAGACAGAACTCTACTTCCAAAGACAAATGCATACTTCCGAAGTTCAAGAATTAGAAGAATAAAGTAAAGACCACTTCCGAAGTATGATGAACATAAGAAGTCTCCAAGTCTTGGAAGAAGCAGCCTCTTCCGAAGTATAGAGTGGCTTCGGAAGTACTTACTCTTCCGAAGCCACTTAACCTTCAGAAGACACTGCTATAACCAGTGGACACAAGTATGGTCTTCGACACTCCACTACAGACTTCTGATACAGCATGGCTTCTTCCTAAAGAACCATGTTATTGACCGTATTTTATTCCACTGTTTACCTTTTCATGATAGTACAGTTGCCATCTTTAGTTGGTGACAAAAGGTAAGTCAGGGACATGTCCTGACTACCAAATCTCAGATAAGACTTTATCCGAGATACCTTAACTATAGTCTTGTAGTATAGGCTTTAGCTAAAGGATCCCAGCTAGTATCAAAGTATATCCGTTGTAGATAGTATTATATATAGGTTCTCCTTGAAACTCATTGTAACCAAGTGAGAAAGATTATCATCTGCTTGTAAGAGTCTTCGTATCTTGAGTTGAGAATCAATATATAAAGTATCTTGAAATTATCTTTCTGGGTTCTTAGTTACTTTTCATATTGTGATCAACTCTTATTGATTCTTACCCGAGTGTGATTCTAGGTAAGTTTGAGAGAAAACCTTGTGTTTAAGTGACAAACACCGAACCTGCAATTGGTATCAGAGCTCTCAGGCTCTTGATTGCATGATCTAACCATCCAAATTAACCTATTTTCACTCCTCCCTACCTCCCACTCTCTCAAATGGCCCTCAACAAATCTGAAGTAGAAATGGAGACGATGACCAAAGCACCAATCATCACCCCTGAAAACTTCAGGTCTTGGAGTAGAAAATGGAAGGCTTCATTAGATACCAAGACCGCAAAATATGGAACTCTATTGTCAATGGACCGTACAAGCCAAAGGTGGCTTCACCTGGTGGAAACGGTGCCATGATAGAAAAAGTTGTCGAGGACTATTCTGATGAAGACAGAAAGAAGATGGACATCGATAGCAATGCTATGACTATTCTCATGACTGCAATACCGAACTCTATTTTGGTCGGGTTCGAGCATTGCATGACTGCCAAAGAATTGTTTGATGCACTTGCTCAGATGTATTCTTGCTCCAACGACTCAAAGAAGGACTCACTGAAGCAACAGTTTGAGAACTTCACTCATATTGTTGGAGAGACCCTCAGCCAGCAGTACTTCAAGTACATGGATCTTATCTCTTCCCTTCAGTCTGTTAAGATCACTCCTGAACTTAGAGATCTCACCAAAAAGTTCATGAGTGCTCTTCCTAATGAGTGGACATTCTACTATGTCTCTATCAAGAGAACAAAAAACTTGAACACTCTTTCCATGACTGAGCTCTATGGGATCCTTGATGGATACCATCTAGAGATGGAGAGTAAGAAGGGCCACCAAATAAGTAGATCTACGAGTCTTCCTTCTAGCAACGCTTTAATGGTTGTTGAAGGCTCATTACCTCTCAACCTTAGCACTTCCTGACTTATCAGTAGCCATCCTGCTCACCTGCTGAAGCTCATTAACCTCTAAGGTCCTTTGGCAGCAGGTGTACCATACTTAACACAAAGGACAATTTAGCAAAATTTGCTGAAAAGTCAGATGATGCTATCTTTGTTGGATACTCTTCTAGTTCCAAAGCTTACAGAGTATACAACATTAAGAATCAACGATTTGAGGAGTCATCAAATATAGTTGTTAATGAGCACACTCCTTGTGTTAGGGGGAATGGACCTGATCACATCTTTGATTTAGAATTATTTCCAAACTATTATAAAACCTCTTGTGAGAATGTTTCAGTTGGAATAGGTGCTCAAAATGATGCTGATGCTGCTGCTAATGATCAACTGTTTGAGCTTCCCAGGCCTAGACCAAATTCTCCAAGTGTTGCACTACATCCAGCTTCCACTATTCACAGATCCGACAGTTTAACTATATCAAGAAATAGTGAAGCTTCAACAAGTGAGTCACCTACTGAGCCTCAAAACTCATCAGGTGATCCACCACAACACCAGGCAGAAGGAGGTAGTATTTTGAAGGAACAGGCAACTGTTAATACTACCTCACAGCCAACTATCGTTGATGTTTCTCATTCATTCAATCAGTCCTCATTGAATGACTTTGAAACAACAGCTGGACAGAGTGTTCTAGTTCCTGAATAGAATATGTCCAACATGGATCTATCTCTGCAACTGGAAGTGATTCCTCGCCTTAGGATCCACAACACTCATCCAACTGAGAACATCATAGGGAATGTCTCTGAGGGTGTGAGAACAAGAGGATAGACTCATCAAGGGAATGTCTGCATGTACTCATGCTTTCTATCTCAGATGGAACCAAGAAGGTAGAAGATGCCTTGAAAGATAGTAGCTGGATTAAATCGATGCAAGAGGAGCTGCTTTAATTCAAGAGACAGAAGGTATGGAACCTATGTCCGCTACCATCTGGTCAAGTACCCATAGGCACCAAATGGGTTTTCCGAAACAAGAGAGATGATAGAGGATTGATCATCAAGAATAAGGCAAGACTTGTGGTTCGAGGATACACTCAAGAGGAAGGAATCGATTATACTGATGTCTTCGCACCAGTTGCAAGACTTGAGGCAGTTAGGATCTTCCTTGCTTACGTTGTATCCAAGGATTTCACAGTATACCAACTTGATGTCAAGTGTGCTTTTCTATACGGGGATATAGATAGGGAAGTCTATGTATGCCAACCTCCAGGATTTGAAGATCCACAGCACCCCGACTATGTGTGCAAATTGGATAAAGCTCTATATGGGCTGCACCAAGCACCTAGGCTGTAGTATGAGACTCTGTCTCAGTTTCTTTTGAAGAATGGCTATACTAGAGGCACCATTGACAAGACTCTTTTCATTAGAAAGTCTGGAAAGGACATTTTGCTCGTACAAGTCTATGTCGATGACATCATATTTGGTTCTTAAATGACCAAATGTGCAAGGACTTTGAGAGCATTATGAAGAAGAAGTTTGAGATGAGCTCCATGGGAAAAATGGACTTTTTCCTTGGAATTCAGGTAAAGCAACTGAAGGAAGGGTTCTTCATTAATCAATCTAAATATGTCTCTGACATCTTAGAAAGATTTGAGATGAAGGATTGCAAGCCTGCCAAGACACCCATACCCAGAAACCATAATCTTGTCCTGACCTTGAGGGGAGGATACTGATCAACATCAGTATAGGGCAATTATTGGTTCTCTGATGTCTTATAGCCAGTAGACCTGATATCATGTTTGCTACTTGCATTTGTGCAAGATATCAGGCTGTCCTAAGGTGTCTCACTAGCTACTGTTAAGAGAATCCTCAGATACCTCAAAGGAGCACCTAAACTAGGTCTCTGGTATCCCAGAAACAAGGATTTCAATCTTTATGGATACTCTGACAGTGACTATGGAGGCTGCAATATTGACAAGAAATCAACATCAGGAGGATGTCAATTTCTTGGTGGAAGGATCATCTCATGGCAATGCAAGAAACAATCCTGTGTCTCTACATCAACTGCTGAAGCTAAATACATTGCTGCTGCTAGCTGCTGTGCTCAACTGCTATGGATTCAAAATCAGATGTTAGACTATGGATTCAACTTTATGAGTACTCCTATCCATATTGACAACAACAATGCTATCTCCATTACTGAAAATCCGTGAAGCACTCCAAGACTAAGCACATTGACATCAGGTATCATTTCATTAGAGACATTCATGAGAAAAATCTAATCAAGTTAATCAAAGTTGATTCAAATGAACAATATGCTGATCTGTTTACCAAAGCTTTTGATGAACAAAGGTTTAAGTATCTCATAACAGCTATTGGGATGATAAACATTGATTAATCTGATCTCTTTTGAAAACCGTTTTATATGTAAGTCTTGTGTCAATACAATTAAGCCCTGTTACAAGAAATTCTCTCTGAAATTTCTAAGTGTAAATTCCTTCCAAAGAGAAATTAACCTTCGGAAGACACCCCATATCTTCCGAAGCATAATTTCTCAAAGGATAACTTTCTTCTCGAAAGAATTTTTGGTCTCGGAAGAAGCGATTGATTGCATATCAGATCTACTTTCGAAACTTACAAATTCTTATTCGGAAGCAACTCTAACCTTCGGAAGCAAATAATTGGCTTCGGAAGTAAGAATTGCCTTCGGAAGACAAGTTACCTTCGAAAATGTTTTACACTCGGAAGAGAGATTTCATTGTGTAACGTAAATTTCTTGGCCCCACACTGTAAAAAGCAAAGATTTTGTTAATGATGTCAGATTATTTAACTAATTTTTTACCTTACCGCCACTGTCATTTCATCCACTAAACCATCACATCACCTTATCCTACCCCCATTACCGCCTCTCCACAATCTTTTAAATAATCTTAACTATTCACTTTCACTCTCTTACTTGCAAATTTTACAGCCCTAGAAATTCTCCTACTCAACTTTACCCAGCTCAAATCATTCATATTCAACTTTCCAAATGGCCTTCAACCCTCAGCACAACCAAGTCGCACTTCTTGATTCATCAAGAGATGCTGACTTCTAAGATATCATCTCCTTTCTAACCCAATCTTCCTACTACACCGCTCTGACTTTAACCCCACAATTTACTCAAACCATATGTCTAAATTTTGGGCAAATGGTCAGATTGAAACCCTAAACGGGGTCGTGGCATTCGATCGAGCATCTGTGGCCAGGAGTTGGTCATTTCTGAACAGCTCATCAGGGAGCATTTAGAGCTTCATGATGAGGGCGCTCCAACGGAATTCCCCAAAGCAGACTTGGATGATTCTTATCTCCAAATGGGATATGGAGGAGACATTAGCAGGTCAACTGTCTATAAATTTAACTTCTCGTACAAATGGAAGTTCCTGCTACACGTGGTCCTTCACTGCTTGTCGAATAAATCCGGGGATGGGATCAAATCCCATATGAACTTGGGTGCCTTGTTCATGGGTTGGTTAAAACGCCTCCACTTCAACTATTCAAGATTTGTGCTGACTAACCTCATGGGAAATCTTCAGAAGGACACATTCTTCATGTATCCCAGGTTTCTCCAGCATATAATCAACTGTGAGCTAGACCAGAGCACGCTTATCTGTGCAGCTGCTCTGACTGCTCCTCAGATAAGGCCGACCATCTTCAAGACTTCAAGAGAGTGTCCACCAACTTCACAGGAAGAGATACTGCACTTCTTCCAAGTATGACTGAGCCAACGGCTCAGTGACATCCCTGTTAACCCCACAGGTGATGAACCACCCCAGAAACTACCTCCACTATGCCAACACTACCTTCCCCACCCATCACCATCACTTATCAGAGACGCCCCAAAAGAACCCTTGTTCAATCTACTCTGATTGAACAAGCCCCTCCTGTTCAATCCAAAAGACTCGAGTGGAAACATGGGCTCCCACTCAGTCAGAGGTTTCTCATCCTTCTCATTTGACCTCAATTTGGGTCTTGAGTCTCCTCAGTCTCAGACCCATGAGCCCACAACCCAAGCTGAAAGCCCTCAGGATGAGTTCTTATACTCTCCTGAGCAGCCAACAAGGGACAGCCCCACCAGAGGCTCAATGCTTGTAGACATTGACCAAAGTCCCATTAGTAGGTTTAACCATCCTATCTTTCACTGACCTTTTATTTAAAACTGATGAAGAGATAACATCTCTCCATGGCAATGAAGTTGATCTACAACACCCTCTCCAAGATCAACAGAGCCTGGACAAATCCTTATCTCTAGCCCCCATCAGCAACCAACTGAGGTGAGTCCCACTGATATGGAGGGGACTCATGTAGATTCAACTGCTACTACAGAAGGTGCCTCAATGGACCTTGTAGATAGTGGTAACATTTCTCAGACTGAATCTATAGCAACCGAGCCCTTTGATGACTCTAAAAGAGATATCATTGAGCATGGGAAACCAGGGTGCCAAGAAACCACATCTGGTGGTGAGGCTGAACATACTAGGTATGTTACCTCATCTCCCCGTGATTCTTCAAAAGAAGATGAGGGAAGCATGCAACTCCTCATTCAAGATCTTGTTTCTAAAGTCTCAAACCTAGAATCTCAGGTTAGGACTTTAGAGGCAAGATCTGCCACTCAGCAACTTGAGATTGACAATCTTAAGGCTCAACTAGCTGAGAAACCGACAGAGAGGTCTGTTAGGCATGTACGTATTCAGGTCTCCCTGACTTCCCTCCAGCTCATCTAGCTCTCAAGATGATGCTAAAAAAGGGGGAGAATGTTCAAATACAAACACACAAGGAACCACAAGAGCCGGCCTTCCACTTCAACATCTTCCTCTCCCATCATCTCTCGCGCTTGAAACATCTCAAGTCACTTTCAGATTGATCCAAGGATGCTCAATGATCTCTACAGATTCTTCACCAAGTTTCTATTAAGATCTTCCTTTGAGCAGCCAAGTCATGATGTTGTAATGATCTACTTTGGAGCAGAAGAACTTCAAAGGCTGATTGCACCTTCTACCACTGTGGAAGAAGTTGGTCAACCTAAGGTCCTCATGGAACCTAAGATTCAATTCGAAGGGGAAATGCGAACTGATGGCCCACAACTGAAACAGTTAGGATAGAATTTGCATCTTCTTTAACTTCCGAAGCTGAAGTTAAAGCCTCGGAAGAACAAGCTGAATCTTCCGAAGCTGAAATGGAAGTTGCGGAAGGACTGTTTAAAATGTCCAAGGAACTGATCATCATAGATGCTATCCTGGAAATGGTATCTGAAATGAGCAGCGAGGACTTTCCAATTGCACCTCCATCTCAGACACCATCTCTGACTCTCTCACAATTAGAAACCTCTCTCCAAGAACCACCACAGTCAGGATCTTCAAAGGATAAAGGTAAAAGGAAGATGACTGCGGAAGAGATTCAGGAAGAGGAGAAGATTGAGAAACTTAAGAAGAAAGGAAGACTTCAGACTGAGAAGTTGCTAGCTGCCAGCACAAAAGCAGTTGCTTCCAATCAGGAGGTTGTCATCAATAAAAGAAGAGAGCAGATCATTGACCAGCTTATTGAAATGGGAGCTGCCAATGAAGAAACACTCCTGTTACCATTAGAGGAGTTGGTGGATCTGGAGAAGGCAACCAGGCTGAGAATTGAAGAAGTAGCCAGGTTGGCCTTAGACGAAAAGGAAAAAAAAACAGAAGGAGGATGAATTGCAGCTGAGGAGAGATAGGATAAACTTCCTACTCTCTAGAGGCTTTGATCTTCAAGAACTCTCTCCACACAACGATGATAAGATCCTCTGGCTCTACAACAAAGAGCAAGATCAAATGGAGAAAGAAATGAAGAAGGCTACAAAAGAAAAGGCCAGAGAGAAGAAGAAGAAAGAAGAAGAGGCTAGGGTCACTGCTTCCAAGAAGCTTACTGAGAAAGCCTAGATGAAGGACTATCTTTGGGCTCATGGCTTCTCTGCTATGCAGGTGGGTCCTATGTCTGAAAGGACACTCCAACGGATTGTTAGTGAAATTAAGGCTGACATCCGGTTGGGGAAAAGGAAAGAGATGTGTAGAAGGGTAAAAGGGATGACCTTCACTGCTTCTACCCAACCACAACTTGAACCCTCACCCTCACCATTCACCATTAAACCTGAACCCTTCACCCCTGAACCCACATCACTACCCACTACTACTCCCTCACCTTAACCTCCTACACTTCCCATAATCCAACCCAAAACACTAGCCAGAACCTCTGAATCTAAACCTACCCAATCACCCTCCAAACCATCCCTTCAGTCTTCTCAACATCTCTCCCTTGAGGAGTTCAAGGCAATCAAAATACAGCTCACTAATTGCACCATTTTGAGCGAAGTCTCCCATGTAGAAGACTCCGTTAACATTACCTATGTAGACGGATCTTCAAGTTCCCTCACAAGAGATAGATTCCTTGATTTTCCTAGAGGAACTTTGGACCAGGCTGCAAGACTTTTGGGCCTCAATTCAGACTCTTTAAATGAGGATGAAAAGAAGCTCAGAAGGAAACTGGTGGCTCTGCTAGATACAAGAAAAGAGGAAAAGATCCTAGTCAGCCTCTTGTGCCTAGAAGGAAGATAATCCAGTGGAGGTTCGATGAACCTTCTCACAACTTTATTGTGGAATGAGAGAATGGTGAAGTCAACAGACTCAATGCAACCTCTCTATTATACTCTAGCAGATTGACATTGCTGAGTTAGCAGAGAAACCATTCTCCAATCCTTTCAACTCTGAAACTACTGGACTCGTCAGAAATCATCTCAGCAGTCTCATTTGGCTGAGCTAACTGCAAAAGCAAAGATTGAAGAAGAGTTGAAGTTGAGAAGACAAGAAGACAAGGAAAGATATCCCACCGAAGGTGCTACCTTTCTACAGATGGTGAAAGGTCCTGAATTGGAACCTATAGTTTAATGGGAATATGATTACAGTTCCCATCAACTAACTCTTTTCAGAGGGCAACAACAAAGGGTACATGTTATCCAAGGTGACAGACTGGATTTCCTATCTACCAAGGATCTGTACAAGCTTCTCAGCACCACATCAGGGAAGAACAAGGAGACAGACAAATATTTGCTCTCCTTGGTGCTGAAAGTTTTGAGAAGTCGAGGTAAGTGAAGTTTTGGTAGCATCAGCCTAGGGGGAGTTTGTTGGATCAAGAAGAAGGCTAATGCAACCAAAACTAGATCACTTAAGTTATTTTGGTGCTACATGCAAAGGCTTCCGAAGCTGGTCATGGAACTTCCGAAGGTTGTAGAGCTCTTCCGAAGACAAAGGAAAAGTCCAACTTCCGAAGATAGAACTCTACTTCCGAAGACAAATGCATACTTCTGAAGTTCAAGACTTAGAAGAATAAAGTAAAGACCACTTCCGAAGTATGATGAACAGAAGAAGTCTCCAAGTCTTGGAAGAAGCAGCCTCTTCCGGAGTATAAAGTGGCTTCGGAAGTACTTACTCTTCCGAAGACATTTAACCTTTGGAAGACACTGCTATAACCAGTGGACACAAGTATGGTCTGTGACACTCCATTGTAGACTTCTGATACAGCATGGCTTCTTCCTAAAGAACCATGTTGTTGACCATACTTTATTCCACTGTTTACCTTTTCATGATAGTACAGTTTCCATCTTTAGTTGATGACGAAAGGTAAGTCCCGGACATGTCCTGACTACCAATCTCAGATAAGACTTTATCCGAGATACCTTATCTATAGTCTTGTAGTATAGGCTTTAGCTAAAGGATCCCAGCTAGTATCAAAGTATATCCGGCTGTAGATAGTATTATATATAGGTTCTCCTTGAAACTCATTGTAACCAAGCGAGAAAGATTATCATCTGCTTGTAATCTTGAGTTGAGAATCAATATATAAAAGTATCTTGATATTATCTTTCTGGGTTCTTAGTTACTTTTCATATTGTGATCAACTCTTATTGATTCTTACCCGAGTGTGATTCTAGGTGAGTTTGAGAGAAAACCTTGTGTTTAAGTGACAAACACTGATCCTGCACGTACCCTAGCCGTCCAGAAGCCTCTAAGTTCGTACTCCAAGTTCAAAGAACGCTATAGATCGATTCCTAATCGAATTTTGATGTTAGATTCAATACGTTATTGATTTTACGTGCATTCTCACTGATTGGATCACTAATCAAATAGGATTCCGCACTATTTGGTTTGGTTTAACACGTTAATCAGTTGGTGTTTGGTCAAATACCATATCCTAACACGGCTAACGGCAGGTGGTCATCCCAACTTCCCCCAAAATCAATCACACATGCACAAAGCATGTCTTCCAATGTCTGAATGGTCCTTTCTGACTGACCATCGGTTTGGGGATGATAAGCCGTGCTAATATGTAACTTCGTCCCCATGGCGTCATGGAATTTCTTCCAAAATTTGGATGTAAACGGGTGTCACGATCAGACACAATAGACACCGGCACACCATGACGAATTACAATTTCCTTGATGAACAGATCAGCCAACCTCTCGGATGAATATGTCTCTCGAATTGGTAGGAAGTGAGCACTCTTCGTCAGACGGTCCACAAACACCCATATGGCATCTTACCCTTTCGGAGTACGTGGAAGCTTCGTAATGAAATCCATGGTGATGTGCTCCCACTTCCATTCTGGTATATCCAAAGGTTGGATCTTCCCATACGGCTTCTGATGCTCGGCCTTCGCCTGTAAACAAGTAAGGCACTTACTCACATACTCCACTACATCGCGCTTCATACCCGGCCACCAATAATCTTTCTTCATATCTTGGTACATTTCCGTGGCACCTGGATGAATAGAGTATCGAGTCTTGTGAGCCTCATCCAAAATCTTCCCCCGTAGATCCCCAAAACGAGGAATCCACACTCGTCCAAATCGGGTTTTAACACCAAGTGTGTTTTCACCCAACTCCCCAACCAGACCTCTCATCCTTTCAGAGTTAAGATGATCTTCTTTCAGTGCCTCATCTTGAAACTCTTGACTTGCTTCATCATGTCAGAGGTCATGATTAGTTGATAAGCTTTCACCCGAATCGGCTCGGGCCTCTCCTTTCGACTAAGGGTATACGCGACCATGTTAGCTTTGCCAGGATGGTAATGGATCTCACAATCATAATCCTTTATGAGCTCCAACCTTCGTCTCTGCCTCATATTCAGGTCCTTCTACTCAAAGAAGTACTTTAAGCTCTTGTGGTCGGTGAAGATGGTGCATTTCGTTCCGTACAAATAGTGCCTCCAACTCTTTAGTGCAAAGACCACGACTGCTAGCTCCAGATCATGAGTCGGATAATTGACCTCATGAACCTTCAACTGTCGGGATGCATAGGCTATAACCCTCCCTCTCTGCATTAACACGCTCCCCAACCTTGAGTAGGAAGCATCAGAATAAACCACCAGATCTTTGCTTCCATCGGGTAGTGACAGAACAGGAGCTTGAGTCAGCATCGCCTTCAGTTCATCGAACGCCTTCTCTTGAGTTTGACCCCACATAAATTTTACATCTTTTCGGGTCAACTTGGTTAGTGGAGAAGCAATTTTGGAAAAGTCTTGGATAAACCTTCTATAATAGCCCGCCAAACGCAAGAAGCTATGATCTCGGATGGCGTCTTTGGTGACTTCCATTGCATAACCGCCTCCATTTTTCCCGGGTCTACCATGATCCCATCAGGATTCACCACATGACCCAAAAATTGAACCTCACGCAACCAGAACGCGCACTTGGAGAACTTAGCGTACAATTTCTCCCTTCTCAACGTCTCCAAAACCTCCCGAATGTGACCGACATGCTCAATATCGCTCTTCGAATAAATCAGGATATCATCAATAAATACAATCACTGATTTATCCAACATAGGCCGACACACATGGTTCATTAGATCTATAAAAGCAGCTGGCGCATTGGTCAAACCAAAAGACATGACAAGAAACTCATAGTGATCGTAGCATGTGCGAAAAGCTATTTTAGGAACATCCTGCTCTTTCACCTTCAGTTGATGATAGCCAGATCGAAGGTCTATTCTTAAGAACCAACTGGCACCTTGAAGCTGATCAAACAAATCATCGATTCTCGGTAAGGGGTATCGGTTCTTGACCGTCAACTTGTTCAGCTCATGGTAGTCAATACACGTCCTCATACTACCATCTTTCTTCTTCACAAACAGGACCGGAGCACCCCAAGGAGAGATACTCGGTCTGATGAACCCCTTATCAAGCAGCTCTTACAACTACTCCATCAACTCCTTCATCTCAGTCGGAGCCAACCGATACGGTGCCTTGGCAACAGGTTGGGCACCCGGTATCAGATCAATCTGAAACTCAATCTCTCTATTAGGTGGCACTCCTGATAAGTCTTCCGGGAACACATCTGGGAAATCACACATAACTGGTACATCAGACAGTTGTGGTGTTGGCGTATCCACATCCTTTACATAGGCCAAATAGGCGCTACATCCACGCCTCATACACTTTCCTGCCACCGCCATCGAAATTACTTTCGGAATTATCGTGACCAGATCTCCATAAACAGTTACCGAACTCCCGTTAGGCGCTGATAGCTGAATCATCTTCTTGCGACACACAATGTTCGCCTCGTAGTCCACTAACCGATCCATCCCAAGAACAAAACTTAAACCACCTAAGGTCATCACAAACGGTCTAACAGGAAACTTATGACCTTCTAGCTCCACATCACAGCCCTCTATCATTTCTGAAATCCTAGTAGACTTACCTATGGTAGTTTCTACATCGAAGGGCACATCGACACGTCTACTACTAACAGGCAGCTTAGCACAGAAAGCAGCAGAAATAAAACTTTTACTAGCACCATAATCAAATAACATGGAAGCTAAAGTTTGGTTCACTAGAAACGTACTGGACACAACATCAGGGTCCGTCCTAGCTTCCTCCTGTGTCATAGTGAATGCCCTGGCGCTCGCCTTTGGTTTTTCACCACCCGTCTTCTTCACCCCGGAACCCTCGGCCCTTAGCTTCTTACAATCCCTACGCATATGACCCTCTTCTCCACAGTTAAAGCATCGGACCATACGACAGTCCTTGGCTATATGCCCCGCCTTCCTATATTTGAAGCATCCGTTAAATCCCAGCCTACATTCTTCCGCATGCTCCCATCAACACTTGCCACACCTTTTTGACCCCACACTCAATGTGGCCACATGGCGGTCATCCACCCGTGCCTTCTTGTTACTCATCGAGGTACCACCCGACAAAACTTCTTCCCATTCTAGTTTCTATCACCTCCACCCTTCCGACTACCTTCAGCCACCACCACCACAATCCTCTCAGCATACTCTCTCCCTGCTAAATCCACCACTAACCTAAACGTGCTCGACCGGGCGCGATCATGTGCCTGCAAATATCCGCTGGCAAACCCTATCTTCCGTGATAGAGGCGTCACTTGATCCGGCACCAGACGTGCCACTTCATTGAACTTTGTGGTGTACTCTTGGTGTGTCATCGTTCCCGCCTCTAATTGCAAGAATGCCCTCTCGACCTTGTCCATCTCCCGGTGAGGACAGAATTCCTCAATCACCAACTTTTTCAGTTTAGACCATCTCATTCTCCCAATGGCCCTGCTACCCTAGGCTTGGACTATATTGTCCCACCAGCACAGAGCCGAGTCCACAAAAGAATAGGCAACAAACTTTACTTTCTGGTCCTCCCGGCACTCGCTGATATTTAAGACGACTTCCATTTCTCTCACCCATCGGTGAGCAACAG
The DNA here is from genome assembly GCA_025506515.1 of Flaveria trinervia. Classification (NCBI taxonomy): domain Eukaryota; kingdom Viridiplantae; phylum Streptophyta; class Magnoliopsida; order Asterales; family Asteraceae; genus Flaveria; species Flaveria trinervia. The sequence goes on along the minus strand of CM046452.1, from coordinate 32,259,823 downwards.
CAGTAGTGCTATTACCGTTGAAAGTAGGGGCTTACACCGTTGAAAGGCCCCATAGTTACAGCCTCGTACCGCCTCCTGTACAGGTTCTACTTCTTCCTCTTCTTCTTCGTCATCAGACGGAACCGTCTCAGTCTCGGGCTGTCTTCTTTCGCCCGTAGGTCTACTCCTTTCCCTTCTCTCCCCCTCTCTAATTGCCTTTATCACTTTTGTCACCACAGACAGTAGGATCGTCTACATGACTTGATGCACTTCCTCCACAACCGCCTCCTTCACTGAGGCTCTCAGGTTAGTACTATCATCTCCGCCCTCCGGATGAGGGGTTTCTGGTTCTTCATGAACCACCTTTTCGGCCCTAGGCCTTCCTCTCGTAACCTGTGGTTCAACACCACGTCCACCACCACGCGAAGCTTTAGATGATCTACCACCGGCCATCCTCACACACACATGCTGAAAGATCCAAACACCAACATTGTCATTAAAGGAAACAGCTCTGTTTATGTCAAGTATAGTAAGTCTCTAGTTACAGTGGCCAGTTGTGATTAGCCACTTACTTTACTCTCCATACCCCAAGCATTTCCTATCCTGACTACATCAGTATCTAATTCTACCACCAACACCTAACCACATAACATACGCATGTAATACCAGTCATTACGAAAATACCTGATGGCACGTAGCTACTCAGATTGGCATCTCTTCCCCTTCCATCCCATTCTCAGTTTAACTTAAGGTTTATTTTGAAAATTTACCCATTTCACTTAAACTTTGGCTCTGATACCAACTTGTAAGGCCCCGTTCCCAGGACGCTTACAACTGGTAAATCATTGCACATAGAACATAAAATATACATTTACATCTATGAAAAAATCGCAGCGAATAATTTAAAACCATTTCATATATTAATGACAGCTTTGCAAAATAATACAATGTAGTTAACTGTTACAAAATATCATGATTTGCATTACATCACAAAAACATCATTGTTATACAAATGGATGCCATCCAAAAATGCCAAGTAGCTGCCACGTGCCATCCTCAACAATGCTCACCTGCCAACTGGAAAATTGCATAAAAAGTCAGCGTTGCTGAGTGAGTTCTAGTTTTATAAATAAAACATGCTTTTCTTTCATTAAACCGTTCATTTCTTTAGCATGTGATCACACATCATACGTACACATAAATAATATCATTATTATCTGCATCGTTTGTTCATCATTATATCTTTTCTCTTCTCAACCATAAACTTTACCTGGCTATCCCTAGTGATGGACCTAGGTCTATCAAAGACCAGCTATAATGGTGTTCGCACCTCTGATCACAGCACCTAGGGTAGAGTTCAGGTATACCACTGCTATGTGCAATGCCCAGCTATTCCTGGTACTGGACCTAGGCCTATCATAGCCCAGCTATAATGATGCTCGTACCTCTGAGCATAGTACCTAGGGCATGCAGCAATGGAGCTATACAAATGGTCAATCACAAAGAAAGACCCCAATGTGCATCCTCTCGGGGTAGTGAACCCGCACACCATTGGGCTAACACCTTTAATGGCGTGTCCCGACATATTATGCTTGCAAGACTTACTATACTTTCATCTTTCTTTAATGCATGCATTCTTACTTCATGTTCCTCTTTTCTTTATCTTTCACTTTACGTTACGTAATACTTCATTTCATTCATTTACATGACACGTAAAGCCTTAGGAAAGATAAACATACATCATAATAAGGAACAGAACATACACAAATATCATCATTATATAGGGCAACATCATACATACACACATGCATAATCATGCAACTTCATACATCATCATCATGCATAAGCATCAATCACACATCACTACATTCCCATCTTAACATCTATGACCTCAAAAGTCAACATAAATGAATCCCCGAGAACATCTCAAGTCAAAGCCTACATTTATCTTTTTCTCAGAAAGTCAGAAAAAGTCTAAGTGTTCATCCGCATTTCCTATAGTTCATCCGCATTTACAATAGTTCATCCGCATTTACGATAGTTCATCCATATTTACAATAGTTCTTCTACATTTACGATAGTTCATCCGCATTTACAATAGTTCATCCGCATTGGTCTTACTTCATCCGCATTTCATATACTTAGTCAATGTTCATCCGCAATAACTTACTTCATCTGCATTTGCCTTACTCATCCGCATTTCATGTACTTAGTCAATGCTCATCCGCATTGAACTCATCCGCCTTAATTGTTCATCCACATTTACTTACTTAGCAGTTAATACTCATCCGCATTTCCCCTTACTTAGTCAATATTCATTCGTATTTCTCAGACTTAGTCAATGTTCACCCGCATTGACTTTCATCCGCATTAACCTTCATACGCATTTGTCATACTTAGTCAATGCTCATCCGCATTGACTTACTTCATCTGCATTTACTTTTCAACACATGCAGATTCTAAAACTTAACATATGCGCCTTAAACATCAGACTTCAATTTCAACTCACTGTTCATCATGTTCTAAGCTTAAATCATACATCCTAAGTCTTAGAAACATCATCAAGCATGAACATAGTCACACATCATATCATAACATCATCATACACACATTCAAACATACGGTCCGAAACCCAGTTTAATGAAAACATACATTCAAGCATTTCCAGCCCCAAAATCAGTTAAAAGAGGGGTCCTAGAACTCACCTTTGTAGCTTTTGAGTATGGCTTCTTCCAAACTCGTTTGCAAATTGAATTTAACCGCCTAGTAACCCACTAAAAACATACTCGAACACATATAAACACACATAAGCATATGTCACACCCCAACCTTGACGGCGGAAACATCGAGATGTGAGGGTTACGATTGTTCACAGCCACATAACGCTATTTATTAATTCTAAATATATTATTCATAAGTTTGATTAGTAACATTACAAGCAAAAGTTACAAGAAAGTATACATCATGTACAAATGCTACAAATAACATGATCATCCATTTTATCTCTAGGTCCAATCCTAGAGGTAATAAGCTTCAAAGAATAGAACACAAACTTGAGGTATACCTGAAACATGTTGAAAAGAAAAGATCAACATAAAAATGTTGGTGAGCATTCCACAGTTTTCAATACATAAGTATATAAAGGATGGCAATTCAAGTCGTAAGTTAGAGAATAAAGTGATTAGGGATGTTATGTACAATGAAACAATCAACCCTCGACAAAGTTTTACAAGTCTCAAACGTTTACAAGATTATACGATCAGCTAAGTGTACTTGGATCAACCAAAGTGGTTTGTCTGGCCCATAGATCTATGACTTCGCTGGGCTAGTAATAGTTAATGATTGTACATATAACGCCATAATATGGTAACCACGAAAGTTCAACTAACCACAACTTACAAGATGAATTGCCATAGGTTTACAAGTCTCAAATAAGTTTACAAGTGCAATAGTATAAGTTAACATGTTTCACCCCAAAGTGTGAAAATAAGAAAAAGAGGTATCGAAATACTCACCTTGATATAAGCATTACAAGATGATAATTAAAGATTAAAGGATGATCCAAAGTAATCCCAAGTATTCATTACAAGGCACCTAAATATGTATTACAAGATGAAGATTAATAATATGATTAAAGTTCAAATAATGATTAGGGTTTCAATAGTTTTAAGGGGTTTTTGATAAGTAACAATTTACAAAGTAATTATTTACATTTTTAATTCATTAGAAGAATTATATATGTAAATATTTTAAAAATAAATTTAAATATAACAAAGTTGGAGTTCAATATGTAATTAATTCTTTATAGTTTTCTAAGAATAATATATCATTATCACAATTATAAAAGTAAACCTTTAAAGAATAAAAATACTATTGTGCCCATTAGTATTTTAAATGATTTTTAAATTATTGTATCAAGTCCATATTCATGTAAATAATTATTCAATTATTTTAAAAGAAGCCATTTAAATATATAAAAGTTAAATGATCATAGAAAAATAATTAAGCTTTTTTTTTTAAAAGAAAAACATTTGGATCAATGTTTTATATTTATTAAAATAAACTAAAACCAGAAAAGAATCCAATTGTATGTTTGAACATGTATTGTTTTTATAAAATAAACAATATTTAAATTCTATTTAACAAGATATTTAACTAATTATATTCTTTGTTTTAACAAAATAGAATAACATGTTAGGTTATTATAAAAAATAAATTTTCAGAGAATAATTGGTTAGCCTTTAAAATTGAAGGGTTTGTTAGAACATAAAAGCAAGTTTAACCATTTAAACTTTTAGAAAAACACAGTGGAATAACAACTTTAAAACCGAATTTATAAGCTGAAAATTATGTTCTTTAGGTGACCATATAAGTGTTTAAAACAAACCCATAAATCAAAGGATCATAATATATGAATAAACATGCTATGTGTACATAAAAACAACACAATATGGCAGCCACAAAGGGGCTGCCAAACTACCTCTTTCAGCAGTTAGAAGTCGACCAAAGAAAGAAGTTAGAAGGGTGAAATATGGCCAAAGCTTCAAGGTTGGATGTCCTCAAATGTGAATCCCACAAAGCTCTAAGTAAGCATCATTCTTGCTTGGATTTGGACACCAAAAACACCAAAATGAAAACTGCCAAAAGACCTTCAAGATAGTGAACTTCCAGCAGCAAATTTGATGATGTGGGAAGATGAAATCGACCAAGGTTCCAAGAGGAGGAACCCTCAAGTGTGTATACCCCAAGCTTATCTTGCAAACACACCTTCTTGTTAGGAAGAAAACACCACAAAAGCTCCAAAAACCCTCAACTTTCAGCTGCTAGAACCGAGATTTTGAGAGAGAATAGAGAGCTTTTTGTTGTTTGCATGTATTGTGAATGGTAGAGAAAAGGAGAACCCCAAGACCACTTAATGTGTGTGTTATTCTCAAAACAAAATGGTCCAATGAGAAAATAGAGGGGGGAACGGCCAAAACTCATTCAAAATGGGTTTTCCCTCTTTAAATTAAACACATACACACACATTAAAATGGTCTTGCAACTAGACATATAATTACCATTTAATTGTATGTACAAGTTTTATAACTTATAAAATTAACCAATTAACTTATAAGTTATAATTTCTCATTATTATTGGTGTTATTTAACTCATTTAAATACCACTCGAATAATATTGTTGAACAAAATATTCTAATAAGTTGTTCCTTCTCATATGCAACTTATTTAGAAAACCCATTTTCTAAATTGGTGTAAATATTTAACTGCATGATCATATCATCAATTAAATATTAATTGGTGTTTGCTAAGCTTGTTATTGGGTATAACCCAACTTGGATCATGACATACTAACCGCATCAATGTTCTATGTGTCTTGGGCATATAGAATCTAACAAAAATAACTAGAATTTATAAATAGATATTTAGAATTTTTAGAAAATTTTATATATTTTTATAGGCTGAAAAAGCACCTAAAAAAATAATGAGGATACCCGGGTTCGAACCCGGGACCTCAAAGTTGGGAGATGGACATGGAACGGTGAACAAAGGCATACAGCCGCGGTTATCATCGGTTTGTATTGAATTTAAACAAAATCCCAAGGATTTCCACCCAATCAAGAACCCTAGATCGGTATAAACCAAAATTGAACATCAGGTTGATGTTGTTAATCAAATTAATATTAGGGCTTTTGATTAGCGAATGAAATCGAGTAAGAAGATGTGTTTAATTTACCCGAAAGTTGTATAACATCACTGATTCGACTCGAAGAACAAACCGCGACTGCTATGAAGCTCGATTGTTGTTCAAACGACGACTATAGTTCAATTCACTGCACAGATAGTGTCTAATGGACTCCAAGACGAAAATCCCTCTATAAATTTTGAGCTTAGAATCGTTGAAGATGGTGTTCGAATTGTGGTAGGCCGTGAACGGGAGAGGACACTCGAATTCTATGTTTTTGTTTGTTTCAGGTGTAATTGAGAGTGGTAGTCGATTAGTGATGGATAATAGATGGTTCATGTTAATTTAATTCGATTATTATTGTGATTTAATGCTTAAGCGTGTACAAATTAAAGCTTCGGTTACTTCGAACGACAATGGCTTTGTAACCGGTGTTTGACACAATTAATGTGGATAATCAAGTTCGAATCACGTACACGAATGGTTTGGGACGATTTGGGGTCGTAATTGAAGGATTTTGGTAAGTTTTGGAGCCTCGCCGGACTTGGCCGGAGTCCGGCCGGCGAGGTTGCCGGAAAAACGGGGTAATGGGGGCGGGTGGTTTGGGGTTTATTAAATTTACACAATTAGTCCTTGAGGTTTCCAAGGGTTATCACTTGAGTTTTAAGGTTTTGTTTTAGTTATAAATCATTTACACTTTAATTCCCTCTATTTATGTTTTTATTATTTCATGTCAAAAACTTTCATTTGAAAGTTTATAAAATGACATTAAAGCCCCCTTAACTTAAGTTTAATGTTTAACCTTCAAATTTTATTATTATTATTATTATTATATTATTATTATTATTATTATTATTTTTAATTAATTTATTAATCACCAAATTAATTATTAAGCATAATAAATCCTCAAAGTTTCACAATTGACATAAAAGGTCCTTTTAAAACTTAACAAAGTTTACTTTTAATTTAACGAAAATATGAGATGTCACAGTCTCCCCAACTTAAAAGAATTTTGTCCCGAAATTAAAAATGAACTTAAATGAACAAAAGGAGTTATAATGAAAGGTAAGTGTACAACGGCCAGTGCTAGACGTTTGATTACGGATGAGATGTTTCACTTTATGGAACCTTACAAGTCTCTTGACATAATGCATACCAATTTGAACTCTTCCAGTGAAATACGAGACTCTTTGAGAGTTGGCACATGAAACGTTGGAAGACGATGACGAGTTACCGTGGTATATTAGACAACATATAGAACGTATTTACTTAATAAAATGATGACTTGAAATCAATGTAAGACCATCAATTGTAAGAAAGGTTAACCGTCAGAATTTAAGAATCCCAAACGTCACCGAAACGATCTTAACGCATATCTTGTGAATATGTATTGCTCCTTTGACCAAACCATCGGTCTAAGAATAATACGATATGCGAAGATTTTGGAATGAGTTCACAACGATGACTAGAAACATTGCTAATAGCAGGAAAATGAATCGATCATTAAAATTAACGATCGATATTTACTGACATACCACGGTATACGACTATTTGAGATAGATACAAGTCAATTTCTCAACCCGTTATCCCACATGAGTTAGTATGCAATTAGCCAATCGATCTATAATGTACCAATTATCATCATGACATCTAATATAAGAGGCATTTTGGTGAATGAAAAGTTTAATGAAGATTCTCAGGAACACGGGTATTAGGCTTTGTCATATATGGAGGTGAGACACTTGGACATATACCAAGTTATGTCTTTTCTTTTATGCCAAACCCATGACTACAAATTACGAAAATTTATGAATCTCCATATCCGCGTCACAATAACGAGTCTCGTAGATCAAAATCAAGATAGAGTTTTAAAGATTTCCAAGGTTAAGGATTCAAAAGCGATTCAAGAAGTGACACAAACAATAAGAAATGCGTTTGTAACCATGTTTTGCAAGGTAGCAAATTTCCAAGTACAGTTTGCATACGCAGTTCAACAAACCCATAAGCACAGCTGAGAACATTTGTGTGTCTAGAAAGACATGAACACAAGTTGATAATGTCTTTATTTAGCAGAAAGATTGTTTAAGAAGGCTACCATCGCGCAATCAGGTTTTGATGATAACTCAAAATGAAAGTCGATAAGTAAGGAATAAATGGTTCCATATAGCTAGATCAAATCAAAACATGAGGATAAATGGAATGAAATCGCTTTAAGAATTTAAATGCTCTAAGCTTGGAATCAAAATTAACTTAGAGCGATCGGGTCTCCTTTCAAGTTCAGAAATCATGCTTTGGCTTGATAGGTCGAAACACTAACATTGATTCTCCCTTCAAGTTACTACATGTTTCTTGTCAAGTGATTAAAACCTTGGTAAGTTGAGATCAAGAAATGAGAATAGCCACCAAGGTGTGGTTTTCACTCCTAGCTTGATGGTGTATTTTCCAAGTATGACTCCTACTTACCAAATCAAAAAGTTCGATCCTAACTCATTGTTGAGGATCCACGGAAACAAGACGAGGTAACTCACCATTAAGGTAAGGGAAATCACTTCTATCTTAATGGTGAAGTTTTACAAAAACAAAATATAGCAAAATGAAATTCTTCATCAAAATTCAAAATTCACTCCTACTTTGATGAGGTCGTTTCATTTAAGAAAATACACTCTATAAAAAAATCAAATTATCATCAAGGTATGGAATTTACGCCTATCTTGATCATTGAGCTTCATAATAACAAGAAAACAATCGAGGATTGACATTTGTCACCAAAGTACGGGTTTTAATCTTAATTTGGTGAGATCATGTCACTCGTGAAATGCAAGTTCCAAGAAAATGATTGAAGTCAGTTCTCAAGATAAGGAAATCACCCCGATCAAGAGGATGAAATTTCATAACACACAATTGGAAACCATTTATCGAAACGAATGAAGAATTATCATCAAGTAAGGGAATCACCCCTGTTTTAATGAGATAGAATCATTTAGGAGATACGAGTGTCCTTAGTCATAGGTTGACTTGCAAACTCTTGCATCTCCACGGTACAAACGGTAGAAAGTTTGACTTAACAACGAAAGGAAAAGAATATCAATTAGAAATTCAGAATTTTTCAAATTACATCAATGTAACAAAAGGAAAATCATACTTACAAGATTTAAGGTCAAAGTTCGAGATAAAAAAATTAGGTATGATGATGTTCAAATCTTGAATAGTTTAAATCAGGAAGACGAAATAAGTGACAAGAATGATTCAACACCATAATGAGATGTGAACATTCGATTTGCAATTGAAAGGAAATACGTGGACTTCTCCAGCTATGAGGTCAACCATAACCTTATTGAAGGCACGCTTACCTATAAGCAGTCACCCATCTCAAGGGTTTCAAGTCAAATAAACGAATCCAACGGTCGAATCAGTTTACTATTTTCACCTTGCCTAGACATAGTATCCCGAGATGTAGGAATTCCACCTTAAGGCATTGCATGACTTCAATTATGGGGCACATTTTTAAGAAGACCTGAAAACCATAAGTATCGATTTAGGGTTTTGAAGACCATTCGGTTCAGATTCCCAATATCTTTGGATATATTAAGAGTCATGTACATGTTGGTCAAGGTATAGAAATAGTTACATAAAACGCCCAACGTGTAACAATGTTTAAACATAGGATTTGAAATGTAAGATGGGTTCAATATCAACAGGAACATTCTATATGATAAGAATGAGAAGATATTAAAGCTTTCGTGATAAACCAGTTCATGGAATCAAGGATTTTTAAGATACAAGAGGATGGTCCCATTTGGTAACACATTACCATTTGGAATCGTTGACACGTCAAGATAAATTGACCCATTTGCCTTAGAGACTCGTGTATGTCGACCATAGTTTATCACTCATCCCAGAAATCCCCAGGTAAGCATAACTAGTCTCGCAATAAGATTTATACGATATGCTTACCTTAGCCCGAAGGCCTTTTTCCAGGAAATCCAAAATACATGTGTCTATGTGTCACAAAAATTTCTTAGGTTCATGAAATCAAAACCTTGATGAGATTTATATAGATTAGACATAACGTCTAAAGATCCAAATCATAAGCATAAGCATAAGTTTCCACGTGTTGACGAGAATAAGATTAAGAAGTTTTATTTGTCGAGGAGAGTCAAGGAGTCAAAGTTAAGTTTAGGGAGACATATAACAAAGTTTAAACAATTACAAGGCAAACCTATGCTAAGGCATCAAGTTGCACATAAGTATGTCATAGCATTATGTAGCATGCAAACAATATATATAATCCCAAGAATATAAGTATTATTCTATGAGGTTCATGCATGAGCTATAGTCTAGGTCACCATTTCTAATAACCTAAATCCCTATAGTTATGGGCTCTCATACCAATCTGTCACACCCCAACCTTGACGGCGGAAACGTCGAGATGTGAGGGTTATGATTGTTCACAGCCCTTGACAAAGTTAGAAAATAAAGTGGTTAGGGATGTTATGAACAATGAAACAATCAACCCTCGACAAAGTTTTACAAGTCTCAAATGTTTACAAGATTATACGATCAGCTAAGTGTACTTGGATCAACCAAAGCAGGCTTGTCTGGCCCATAGATCTATGACTTCGCTGGGCTAGTAATAGTTAATGATTGTACATATAACGCCATAACATGGTAACCACGAAATTTCAACTAACCACAACTTTACAAGATGAATTGCTATAGGTTTACAAGTCTCAAATAAGTTTACAAGTGCAATAGTATAAGTTAACATGTTTCACCCCAAAGTGTGAAAATAAGAAAAAGGGGTATGGAAATACTCACCTTGATATAAGCATTACAAGATGATAAATAAAGATAAAGGATGATCCAAAGTAATCCCAAGTATTCATTACAAGGCACCTAAATATGTATTACAAGATGGAGATTAATAATATGATTAACGTTCAAATAATGATTAGGGTTTCAATAGTTTTAAGGGGTTTTTGATAAGTAACAATTTACAAAGTAATTATTTACATTTTTAATTCATTAGAAGAATTATATATGTAAATATTTTAGAAATGAATTTAAATATAACAAAGTTGGAGTTCAATATGTAATTAATTCTTTATAGTTTTCTAAGAATAATATATCATTATCACAATTATAAAAGTAAACCTTTAAAGAATAAAAATACTATTGTGCCCATTAGTATTTTAAATGATTTTTAAATTATTGTATCAAGTCCATATTCATGTAAATAATTATTCAATTATTTTAAAAGAAGCCATTTAAATATATAAAAGTTAAATGATCATAGAAAAATAATTAAGCTTTTTTTAAAAGAAAAGCATTTGGATCAATGTTTTATTATTTATTAAAATAAACTAAAAGCAAAAAAGAATCCAATTGTATGTTTGAACATGTAATGCTTTTATAAAATAAACAATATTTCAATTCTATTTAACAAGATATTTAACTAATTATATTCTTTGTTTTAACAAAATAGAATAACATGTTAGGTTATTATAAGAAATAAATTTTCAGAGAATAATTGGTTAGCCTTTAAAATAACTAGAATTATAAAATAGATTTTTAGAATTTTTAGAAAATTTTTATATATTTTTATAGGCTGAAAAAGCACCTAAAAAATAATGAGGATACCCGGGTTCAAACCCGGGACCTCAAAGTTAGGAGATGGACATGGAACCGTGAAGAAAGGCATACAGCCGCGGTTATCATTGGTTTGTATTGAATTTAAACAAAATCCCAAGGATTTCCACCCAATCAAGAACCCTAGATCGGTATAAACCAAAGTTGAACATCAGATTGATGTTGTTAATCAAATTAATATTAGGGCTTTTGATTAGCGAATGAAATCCATTAAGAAGATGTGTTTAATTTACCCGAAAGTTGTATAACATCACTCATTCGACTCGAAGAACAAACAACGACTGCTATGAAGCTCGATTGTTGTTCAAACGACGACTATAGTTCAATTCGCTGCACAGATAGTGTCTAATGGACTCCAAGACGGAAAGCCCTCTATAAATTTCGAGTTTAGAATCGTTGAAGAAGGTGTTCGAATTGTGGTAGGTCGCAAATGGGAGAGGACACTCGAATTCTAAGTTTTTGTTTGTTTCAGGTGTAATTGAGAGTGGTAGTCGATTAGTGATGGATAATAGATGGTTCATGTTAAGTTAATTCGATTATTATTGTGATTTAATGCTTAAACGTGTACGAATTAAAGCTTCGGTTACTTCGAACGACAATGGCTTTGTAACCGGTGTTTGAACACAATTAATGTGGGTATTCAAGTTCGAATCACGTACACGAATGGTTTGGGATGATTTGGGGTCGTAATCAAAGGGTTTTGGTAAGTTTTGGAGCCTCGCCAGACTTGGCCAGAGTCCGGCCGGCGAGGTTGCCGGAAAAACGGGGTAATGGGGGCGGGTGGTTTGGGGTTTATTAAATTTACACAATTAGTCCCTGAGGCTTCCAAGGGTTATCACTTGAGTTTTAAGGTTTTGTTTTAGTTATAAATAATTTACACTTTAATTCCCTCTATTTAAGTTTTTATTATTTCATGTCAAAAACTTTCATTTGAAAGTTTATAAAATGACATTAAAGCCCCCTTAACTTAAGTTTTAATCTTTAACCTTTAAAAAAAATTTAAAATTATTATTATTATTATTATTATTATTATTATTATTCATTTAATTAATTTATTAATCACCAAATTAATTATTAAGCATAATAAATCCTCAAAGTTTCACAATTGACATAAAAGGTCCTTTTAAAACTTAAGAAAGTTTACTTTTAATTTAACGAAAATATGAGATGTCACAGCATAAACCCGAGGACATAACCGATTAAGAACACCATAAAAACATGACTTCTTACCTTGAATTCACACTTTTCTTCTTGTTTCTCTTCAAACCGAGAGTTCTCTGCTTCCTGCTACTTTCTCTCTTTAAAAATCCGAAAGTTTTGTGTGTAGAAAGGGTGATGGGCGGCCATGCCACCTTTATCACCAAATTTTCAAACATTTTGTCTTTTTGGACACTTTTTACCCCTAGACTTGGGTTTTATTTATTTTCCTTCTTTTCTTTCACTTTATTCATCCTTTCATTGTCTTTAAAATAACCAGGTGTTACAAAGATCAGCGTTGCTGAAAGAGTTCTAGTTTTGTAATAAAAGATACTTTTTTCTTTCATTTAATATTGTATAACAAGTTTTAGAATGTGATCACACATCATACATACACATAGATAATATTTATTATCTTCATCATCATTCTTTTCGTACTTTTATTATCTTAGGTTTTCATATAGGTCCAGTCATGTGCTTAACTCCCCTCTAGAGCACCAAGCAATTCATCTAGGGTTAAGCGAAAAGGACCCCATACATCTGGTCAATCACAAAGATTGAACCCCTGTGTGCATCCTCATGGGGTATTTAACCCGCACACAGTTAAGCTGACAACCACTCATTGGGTGTGAACCTCCATACATATGCTTGATCAAATGGATCAAGCCGCAGTGTGCATCTTTATAGGGTAGCTAACACGCACACAGTTGAGCTAACACTCCTCATTGAGTGTGAACCTCCATACATTTGCTTGCAAGACTTTCTTACGTTCGTTCATTCATTAATGCGTGCATTCTTCATTTCATTCCTCTTTTCATTATCTTCCTCTTTACATTACATAATACTTTTCATTTCATTCATTCATTAACATTCAACGCAAAGCCAAGGGAAAATAATCATACATAATAAGGAACATAACATACATAGTCAACATCATCATACAGGGCACCATACATACATCACATATCATCATGGATAAACATCAAACATACATCATAACATGCCCAACATAATAGCTATGACCCCAAAAGTCAGCTTACATGAACCCCTAGGAACCTCCCAAGTCAAAGCCTAAATTTCACTTTTCCCGGAGAGTCAGAAAACATTCTAAGTGTTCATCCACATTTGTCTATTGTTCATCCGCATTTGCTATAGTTCATCCACATTTGTTTTACTTCATCCGCATTTGTTTTACTTCATCTGCATTTGCTATAGTTCATCCGCATTGACTTTACTCATCCGCATTTCCCATACTTAGTCAATGTTCATCCGCATTTCATCCAATACTCATCTACATCGAGTTACTTAGTGGTTAATGATCATCCGCATTAACTTCTCATCCGCATTGACTTCCATTACTCATCCGTATTGACTTCCATTACTCATCCGCATTGACTTCCATTACCCATCCGTATTGACTTAATTAATAGTTAATACTCATCCATATTAACTGTTCATCTGCATTTCTTCCCATTACCCATCCATATTGGCTTACTTAGGCAGATTCTCAAACTTAAACATATGAGCCTTAAACATCAGATCTCAGTTCCCAATCACCAATCTATCATGTTCTTAGCTTAAGTCTTACCTTCTAAGCCTTAGAAACACAACCATACATCATCAAGCATGAACATAGCCAATCATTACATCATAACATCAACATACACATAGTCAAACATACAGGTTCGAAACCCAGTTAAATGAAAACATACATTCATGCATTTCCAGCCCTAAAATGAGTTAAAAACCAGTAAAAGAGGGGTTCTAAAACTCACCTTTGCAGCTCTTGAGTATGGTTTCTCCCAAACTCGTTTGCAAGTAGAGTTCAACTGCCTAGAAACCCACCAAAAACATGTCCGAACACATACAAACACACATAAGCACAAACCCGAGGATATGACCAGTTAAGAACATCAGAAACATACGAATTCTTTCCTTGAATTCGATTTCTACTTCTTGTTCTTCAAAATCCGAAAGTTTCAGCCCCTTTTCTCTCTCTCTCTCTCTATTAAAATCCAAATGAAAAAAGTTGTGGTATGACCAACTAGGCGGCCATACCACCTTTATCACCAACTTTTAAACTTTTTGTCCTTTTTGTCACTTTTAACCCCTAGACTTGGGTTTTATTTCATTTCCTTTTTTCTTCACTTTGTTCTTCCTTTTTGTCTTTTATAAATAACTGGGTGTTACAAGTCCACCCCCCTTAAATAGGTTTTGTCCCAGAAACCTGTTATTCCTCAAACAGACGTGGGTAATGCGGTCTCATCTCTTCTTTAGTCTCCTACATAGACTCGGATCCCTTCCTGTGTATCCACTGTACATGCACAAGAGGAACCACTTTATTCCTCAGTCTCTTCTCCTTTTGATCGATGATTGCCTATGGCTGCTCCACATAATTGAGCCGTTCATCCACTTCGATATCCCCCAGTGGAATAATCATCTCTTCATCCGCTAGACACTTCCTCAGATGAGATACATGGAAGGTCGGGTGAATTCCACTTAACTCATCGGGTAATTCCAGTCTATAGGCTACCTCTCCTACTCGAGCAATGATTCGGAAAGGCCTTATATATCTCGGGCTCAACTTGCCCTGTTTTCTAAACCGAATGATGCCTTTCGAAGGTAAGACCTTCAACATAACCCGATCACCCACCTAAAAGTCAATCGGTCTATGTCGTTTATCAGCATACGACTTCTGTCTATCTTTGGCTGCCTTCATGAAGGCTTTGATCTTTTCAAGCTTCTCTGGCGTAGCCTCGATTACCTCGATGCTTCCTAATTCTTTCTGACCAATGTCACCCCAACACACGGGTGTCCTGCATCTCCTTCCATATAGCATCTCATAAGGTGGCATACTAATGCTGGCATGATAATTGTTGTTATATGAGAACTCAGCTAATGGTAAGTGGTCATCCCAACTTCCTCCGAATTCAATGACGCATGCCCGAAGCATATCTTCTAGCATCTAAATCATTCGTTCCGACTGGCCATCCGTTTGAGGATGATAAGTCGTGCTAATATGCAACCTTGTCCCCATTGCATCATGGAATTTCTTCCAAAATTTTGATATAAACCGGGTGTCACGATCAGGCACAATAGACACCGGCACACCATGACGAGTTATGATCTCTTTGATGAAAAGTTCCGCCAACCTCTCGGATGAATACGTCTCGAGAATCGGTAGGATGTGAGCACTCTTCGTCAAACGATCAACTATCACCCATATGGCATCATACCCTCGTGCGGTACGCGGTAGCTTCGTAATAAATTCCATGGTGATGTGCTCCCACTTCAACTCCGTATATCCAAAGGTTGGATCTTTCCATATGGCTTCTGATGCTCCGCCTTCACTTGCAAGCAAGTAAGGCACTTATTCACATACTCCACCACATCACGCGTCATACCCGGCCACCAATAGTCTTTTTTCATGTCTTGGTACATCATCGTAGCACCGGGATGAATAGAGTATCGAGTGTTATGAGCTTCATCCATAATCTTCATACGTAGATCCCCAAAACGAGGAATCCACATCCGTCTGTATCGGGTTCTAACTCCGAGTGTGTTTTCACCCAATTCTGCAATTAGACCTCTCATTCTTTTGGAGTTAAGATGAGCTTCTTTCAATGCCTCATATTGAAACTCTTTGACTTGCTTCATCTTCACTTCCATCGGGTAATGACAGAACAGGAGCTTGAGTCAACCTCGTCTTTAATTCCTCGAACGCCTTCTCTTGAGCTTGACCCGATACGAACTTACATCTTTCTGAGTCAACTTGGTTAGTGGAGAAGCGATCTTAGAGAAGTCTTAAATGAATCTTCTATAATAGCCTGCCAAACCCAAGAAACTACGAATCTCGGATGGTGTCTTTGGAGACTTCCATATCACCGCCTCCACCTTTGCTGGGTCCACCATAATCCCCTCGGGATTCACTACATGACCCAAAAACTAAACTTCACGTAACCACTTGGAGAATTTAGCATATAGTTTCTCCCTCCTCAACGTCTCTAACACCTCTCAAACATGACCGGCATGCTCCTCTTCACTCTTGGAATAAATCAAGATATCATCGATAAACACGATCACTGATTTATCCAACATCGGCCGACACAGTCGATTCATCAGATCCATAAAAGCAGTTAGCGCGTTGCTCAACCCAAATGACATAACTAGGAACTTGTAGTGACCATAACGCATGCGAAAAGCTATTTTAGGGGTGTCTAGCTCTTTAAGCTTCACCTGATGACAACCAGATCGAAGGTCTATCCTCGAGAACCAACTGGCACCTTGAAGTTGATCAAACAAATCATCAATTCTTAGTAATGGGTATCGGTTCTTTATTTTCAACTTATTCAGCTCACGGTAGTCGATACACATCCTTATGCTCCCGTCTTTCTTCTTCACAAATAAGACCAGAGCACGCCAAGGAGAGATACTCGGCCTAATAAACCCTTATCGAGCAGCTCTTGCAATTGCTCCATCTACTCTTCATCTCAGTCGGAGCCAAATGATACGATGCCTTGGCAACAGGTTAGGCACCTGGTATCAAATCAATCTAAATCTTGATCTCCTGTTCAGGTGGCACTCCTGGTAAGTCTTCTGGGAACACGTCTGGAAAGTCACACACAACTGGCACATCAGACAGTTGTGGTGTTGGTGTTTCCACATCCTTCACATAGGCTAAGTAGGCGCTACATCCACGCCTCATGCACTTTCCCGCCACCGCCATTGAGATTACCTTCGGGATTGTCGTGACTCGATCACCATAAACTGTCACCATACTCCTGTCAAGCGCTATTAAACAAATCATCTTCTTACGACACATAATGTTCGCCTCGTAGTCCGCTAACCAATCCATCCAAGAGCCACATCGAACCCACCTAAGGTCATCACGAATGGTCTAACCAGAAACGTATGTCCTTCTAGTTCCACGTCACAACCTTCTACCATCTCAAAAATTCTGGTAGACTTACCTATGGCAGTTTCTACATCAAAGGGTGCATCTATATTCCTACTACTAACAGGCAATTTAGCATAGCAAGTAGCAGAAATGAATTTTTTACTAGCACCAGAATCGAATAACACAAAGGCTAAAGTTTGGTTTACTGGAAACATACCTGACACAACATCAGGGTCCATCCTAGCCTCCTCCTGCGTCATTGTAAACGCTCTGGCGCTCGCCTTCAGTCCTTCACCTCCAGTCTTCTTCACCCAGAACCCTCAGCCCTAGGCTTCTTACAATCCCTACTTATGTGGCCCTTCATGCCCCATTTGAAACATCTCCCTACTTTGCATTCCCTTTGCCATATGACCAGGCTTCTCACACTTGAAGCACACATTCGATTCCTACCTACACTCACCACTGTGCTCCTTCCCATATTTGTTGCATCTCTTTACTCCCGCACCGGATGTGACCACACAGTGCTCATCTACCCGTGCCTTTTTGTTACTCGTCGGGGCACCACCCTAACCAAACCTTTTTTCCATTCCAATTTCGGTCACCACCACCTTTCTTGCTGCTTTCAGCCACCACCACAGTTCTTTTATCGTACAATCTCCCTACCAAATCAACTGTCGACCTAAATGTGCTTGGTTAGGAAGCGATCATGTGCCTAGGGATATCCGTCGGCAAACCCTGAATGTACCTTTTAATCTTTCGTGACAAAGGCGTCACTTGATCCGGCACCAGCCATGCCATCTCATTAAATTTAGTGGTGTATTGTTGATGTGTCATTGTTCCTGCCTCCAGCTGCAGGAATTCCTTTTCCACCTTATCCATTTCCCTATAAGGACAGAACTCCTCAATCACCAACTTTTTCAACTCAGACCACCTTATTCTCCCAATTGCCCGACTACCCTCAGCTTGGACTATATTGTCCCACCAACACAGAGCCGATTCCACAAATGAATGGGCAGCAAATTTCACCTTCTGGTCTTCTCAGCACTCGCTGATATTCAGAACAACTTCTATTTCCCTCATCCATTGGTGAGCAACAGCAGTAGTGCCATTACCATCAAAAGTAGGGGGCTTACACCTTTGAAACACCCCGTAGTTACAGCTTCATGTCACCTCCGGCGCAGGCTCTTCTTCTTCCTCCTCTTCATCATCGGAGAGAACTGTTTCATGCTCCGGTTGCTCCCATCCTCCCGAGGACCTATTTCTCTCTTTTTCTTTCTCCTTCCCTTATAGCCTTTATCACTTCAGTCACCACAGACGGTAAGATCGTCTGGATGACCTGATGCACCTCCTCTACAACTGCCTCCTTCACTGAACCACCTTTTCTTTCTCCTTCCCTTATAGCCTTTATCACTTCACTCTCATCTCATCTCCACCCTCTAGATGAGGGGTCTTGGGTTCTTCATGAACCACCTTTTCGACTCTAGGCCTTCCTCTCATAGCCCGTGGTTCTGCACCATGACCTCCACCACGTGAAGCTTTCGATGATCTATGAAACATGTGGTTATTTTTAAAGTCAAAGGAAGAAAAATAAAGTGAAGAAAAAGAAAGAAAAGATATTTACCCAATTTGAGGGGTAAAAAGTGTCAAAAGGACAAAAAGGTTTGACAGTGGGTGTAAAGTGGGTATGGCCCCCCACACTCTTCTTACACACTCAAATCTTCGGCTTTTAGAGAGAGAGAAAGAAAAACAGTAGAAGGCTCTCGGGTTTGAAGAAGAACCAGCTAAATAGTCGAATTCAAGGTAAGAATTCATGATTTTTGAGTGTTCTTAACTGGCCTTGCCTCGGTTGTACACTTATGTGTGTTGTGTGTGTTCGCTTGTGTGTTTTTAGTGGGTTTCTAGGTGGTTGAACTCAATTGCAGACGAGTTTGTAAGAAGCCATAATCAAGAGCTTCCAAGGTGAGTTCTAGGACCCCTCTTTTACTGGTTTTTAACTGTTTTGGGGCTGGAAATGCATAAGTTTATGTTCTTATAAAACTGGGTTTCATACCTGTATGTTTGATGTGTGTATGTTGCTGTTATGATGTGATGTTGGACTATGCTTTTGCTTGATGATGTTATGGTTGTGTTTCTAAGGCTTAGAATGCATGATTTAAGCTTAGAACATGATAGATGAGGTTTGGGGACTGAATCTGATGAATAGTGTGCCCTAGGCTGCTCATGCGCCCAAACAGTAGTTCATACACCTAAGTATAGAAAAAAAACTACTTAAGTGTGAAAAAATATGGATGAGGAAATGCGGATGAGTAAGAAATGCGGATGAGAAAGTCCATGCGGATGAGAAAGTCAATGCGGATGAGTAAGTCAATGTGGATGAGAAAGTCAATGCGGATGAGAAGTTCTAAGTGTGAGCAAATGCGGATGAGGAGGTCTAAGTGTGAACAAATGCGGATGAGTATTAACAAATACGGACGAGTAAATTCAATGCGGATGAACAACTGCTGATAAGCACTGAACAAATACGGATGTATAAGTCCATGTGACTGAAGAAATGCGGATGAACAAAGTTAATGCGGATGAACAAATGCTCATGAGTAAGTCCATGCGACTGAACAAATGCGGATGAACAAAGTTAATGCGGATGGACAAATGCGGATGAGTAAGTCCATGCGACTGAACAAATGCGAATGAACAAAGTTAATGCAGATGGACAAATGCGGATGAACAAAAAGAAATGTGGATGAACAAAAAGAAATGCGGATGAACAAAAGGGCAAATGCGGATGAACATTTAGAATATTTCTGACTTTTTGGGGAAAAAGTGAAATTTAGGCTTTGACTTGGGAGGTTCACAGGGGCTATGTAAGTGGACTTTTGGAGGTCATAGATGATGTGATGGGCATATATGATGATTTTATGATGTATGTATGATGCTTATGCATGACGGGTATGATGTATGTTATGTATGTATGATGCCTTATATGAAGATGTTGACTGTGTATGATGATGTTCCTTACATTGTATGTTTATTTTCCCATGGCTTTACGTTGAATGTTAATGAATGAAATGAAAGTATTATGTAACGTAAAGTGGAAGATAATGAAAGAGGAACATAATGTTAAGTGCATGCATTAATGAGAGAGAAAGTAAAGTAAGTCTTGCAAGCCTTGTATGTGGAAACACACTCAATGAAGGGTGTTAGTTCAACGGTGTGTGGGTTAGCTACCCCAGAAGGATGCACATCGGGGTCCGTCTTTATGATTGACCATTTGTATAGTGGTTACCCACCTCAGTGTTAGTGCCAGGGTATGTGCAGTGTGGAAGTCATTTATGATCTTCGGCCCAGTACCCGAGTTATGCATAATGTTGGGGGTGTAGTATACAGTGGTTTATAGTGGTTACCCACCTTGGTGCTGGTGCTAGGCTATATGCAGTGTGGAATTCATTTATGATCTTTGGCCCAGTACTCGAGTTATGCCTAATGTTGGGGTGTAGAATACAGTTGGGATCTTTGTTGCTTACCCCGGTGCTGGTGCCAGGCTATGTGCAGTGCAGAAGTCAATTATGAACTTTGGCCCAGTACCCCATTTGTTTGGGGCATAGCTGATGACACTGATCCAGATAGTGATGAAGAATGTGATAAAGAAGGAAAGAGTTAAAGAAAGTATGTGGTGAATGGTAAAAAAGATAATAATGGTATTATCTATGTGTATGTACGATGTGTGATCACTTGTGATAGCAATAAAAATGATTTAACGAATGAAAGGTAATGTAATGTTTTTATAAAAGTAGAACTCCCTCAACAACACTGACTTTTTATGCTTTTTTCAGTTGGCAAATAAGGTTGTTGAGGATGGCACGGGGCAGCTACTCAGCTCTTTTGGATGGCATCCAAAATTATAATGCTTTTGTGTTGAAATGTAACATGTAATTTTGTAATTTGATGACAATGTATTATTTTACAAAAGCTTTTGTAATGCAATGAAATGGGTGTTTAAATGTTTCCGCTGCAATGTGTTTATCAAGCTAACAAAAGTATATGTTTTAAGAGCAATGATTGGCCAGCTGTAAGCATCGCGGGAACGGGGCATTACAATCTACCACCGGCCATCCTTAAACACAGACACTAAAAGATTCAAACACTAACACGGTCATTCAAGGGAACAACTTAGTTTATGTCAAGTATAGTAAGTCCCTAATTATAGTGGCTAGTTGTGATTAGCCACTTACTTTACTCTTCATACCCCAAGCATTTCCTATCCTGACTACATCAGTATCTAAATCAACAAGCAGCACATAAACCACATAACATGCGCACGTAATACCAGTTAACATTAAGAAAATACCTAATGGCACGTAGCTACTCGGACATTAAGAAAACGGGTGATGGGTCATCTACATCCCTCAAAAGGGTTAACTGTATCCCTCAAAAGGGTCAACTATATCCCTCGAAAGGATCAACTGTATCCCTCGAAAGGGTCAACTATATCCCCCGAAAGGGTCAACTGTATCCCTCGAAAGGGTTCTGTGTACTATGTACAAGGCCAACCCAATCACCCAGGACACGCTGCAAAGGTCCTGCCAATCTCAATTGATTGACCCTGTGTGCATAATAGGATAGCTAATCCACAGCACAGTTGAGCTAACTACAATATGGTCGTGTACCTCCTGAAAGCTTGCAAGACTTGTTAACATTTTCTTTAATGTTCCTCTTATTTTCTTTATTGCTCTTTCACTTTATTATTATGATATACTTTACGTTTCGATAATAACACACCACGTAAAGTTACATACTATAAGTAATAATAATAATAGCAATAACAATAATAAGGAACAATTATAAGTAATCATATCATGCATGAAACATCATCATTAATAAGCCCTTAGTCAACCTCGGTCAAAACCCTAAAGCACAGACTCCCAGAAAATTCTATAAAAATTTCTAAGTGCTTAGGCGCATGGGAACTATTTGGGCGCATGAGCCCTGTTCGGGCGTTTCATCACTATGTAGGCGCATCAGCCAACACTTAAAAATTTTCACTTTAAGCGCATGAACTATTCAGGCGCATAGGCACTATTTGTGCGTATGAAAACTTAGACTCATGAGTAATTCGGACGCATGGACACTTAGGCACATGAGCCACTTGGGCGCATGGGCACTATTGGGGCGCATGGCCACTATTGAGGCGCATGGCCCTACACTTAGTCGTCCAGCTAACATTTCTAGGCGCATGGGCCACTGTTCAGGTGCATGGGCTGTACTTAATCATTTCTAAGGTAATCTTAGGCGCATGGGCTACTGTTCAGGAGCATGGGTTATACTGAAATCCTTCTAAGGCATTTTAGGCGCATGAGCCCTATCTAGGCGCATGGACCTTCTGTGTAACATGTTTCTAAGATGATTTCGAACCCAATCATCAACCCATCTGTTCTAAGCTTAACATGGTTATTCTAAACATGAACAACCTATAAGCATTCAAGAATCAACATCCAACATGCATAATACATACGGGTATACATACATAAACATTTAAAAATCGTTTAGATACATTTTCAGCCCCATAGATGTTTGAAAACAAGTAAAAACCAGGGTCTAGAACTCACCTGGTGAAACTTGGGTGTTCTTCCTTTTTACCTGCTTGCTATGAGTTCAAAACACCTAGAAACAACATCCAAAAACACACACACCCGAGCACAAACACAACCCATAAGCACATAAACACATAACCGGGATAAAACCCGTCATAAACACGTAAAAAATCACGAATTCTTACCTTGAACTCGTTCACTTCTTCTTTTTCTTTCACTAGCCGAGAGTTCTCTCCTGCTCTCTCTCTCTAGAACCAAGATATGTTGATGTGAAGTGAGGGTGGGCGGCCATGCCCACCTTTACACCAACTTTCCAAAGATTTTTGTCCTTTTTAAATTTTTAGTCCCTCCACTTGGACTTAATTGCCTTTCTTTCTTTTATTCTTTATATCATGTCTTTAAAAATAACTGGGTGTTACAAGTCCACCCCCCTTATATAGGTTTTGTCCCTGAAACCTGTTATTCCTCAAACAGACGAGGATAATGTTGCCTCATCTCCTCCTCAGTCTCCCATGTAGACTCGGATCCCTTCCTGTGCTTCCATTGTACACGCACAAGAGGAACCACCTTATTTCTCAGCCTCTTCTATTTACGATTGATGATTGCCACTGGTTGCTCCACATAATTGAGCCTTTCATCAACTTTAATGTCCTCCAGTGGGAGAATCATGTCTTCATCAGCTATACACTTCTCAAAGGAGATACACGGAATGTCGGGTGAATTCCACTTAACTCATCTGGCAACTCCAGTATATAGGCCACCTCTCCTACTCGAGCAATAATTCAGAAAGGTCCTATATATCTTGGGCTCAACTTGCCCCGCTTCCGGAATCGGATAATACCCTTCCAAGATGATACCTTCAACATGACCTGGTCACCCACCTGGAACTCGATCGGTCTGCGTCGTTTATCGACATATGACTTTTGTCCATCTTTAGCGGCCTTCATGAAGGATTTAATCTTCTCAAGCTTCTCAGTCGTAGCCTCGATTACCTCGACGCTCCCCAATTACTTTTGACCAATATCACCCCAACAAACAGGTGTTCGGCATCGCCTACCATATAGCATCTCGTATGGTGGCATACCAATGCGGCATGATAGCTGTTGTTGTATGAGAATTCGGCTAACGGTAAGTGGTCATCCCAACTTCGACCAAAATCGATTACACATGCCCGAAGCATGTCTCCAACATCTGAATGGTCCTCTCTGACTGACCGTCAGTTTGGGGATGATAAGTCGTGCTAATATGTAACCTCGTTCCCATGGCGTCGTGGAATTTCTTCCAGAATTTAATGTACACCGGGTGTCATGATCAGACACAATGGACACCAGCACACCATGATGAGTTACAATCTCCTTGATGAACAAGTCAACCAACCTCTCGGATGAATATGTCTCCCGGATCAGTAGGAAGTGAGCACTCTTCGTCAAGCGGTCAACAATCACCCATATGGCATCGTACCCCTTCGGAGTACGTGGTAGCTTTGTAATGAAATCCATGGTGATGTGCTCCCACTTCCATTCCAGTATATCGAAAGGTTGGATCTTCCCATACGGCTTCTGATGTTCCGCCTTCACTTGCAAGCAAGTAAGGCACGTACTCACATACTTCGCCACGTCACGTTTCATACCCAGCCACCAATAATCTTTCTTCATGTCTTGATACATCTTTGTGGCACCAGGATGAATGGAGTATCGAGTCTTGTGAGCTTCATCCAAAATCCGCACATGTAGATTCCCGAAACAAGGAATCCACACCCGTCCAAATCGAGTTTTAACACCAAGCGTGTTCTCACCCAATTCTCCAACCAGACCTCTCATTCTTTCAGTGTTTAGATGATCTTCTTTTAATGCCTCATCCTGAAACTTCTTGACTTGCTTCATTACATCAGAGGTCATGATTAGTTGGTATGCTTTCACCTGAATCGGCTCGGGCCTCTCCTTCCAGCTAAGAGCATCGGCCACCATGTTGGATTTGCCCGGATGGTAATGGATCTCACAATCATAATCCTTTATAAGCTCCAACCATCACCTCTGCCTCATGTTCAAATATTTTTGCTCGAAGAAGTACTTCCAGCTCTTGTAGTCCATGAAAATAGTGCACTTCGTCCCGTACAGATAGTGCCTCCAAATCTTTAGTGCAAAGACCACGGCCTCTAGCTCCAAGTCATGAGTAGGGTAGTTGACCTCATGAACTTTCAACTGTCGGGATGCATAGGCTATAACCTTCCCTCTCTGCATTAATACACACTCCAACCCCGAGTAAGAAGCATCTGAGTATACTACCAAATCCTCACTTCCTTCGGGTAACGACAAGACAGGATCTTGAGTCAACCTTACCTTTAACTCCTCGAATGCCTATTCATGAGCTTGACCCCATGTAAACTTTACATCCTTTCGGGTCAACTTGGTCAGTGGAGAAGAGATCTTGGAAAAGTCCTAAATGAACCTTCGATAATAACCCGCGAACCCCAAGAAACTATGAATCTCGGATGGCGTCCTTGGAGACTTCCATTGCATCACAGCCTCCACCTTAGCAGGGTCTACCATAATCCCCTCTGGGTTTATCACGTGACCAATAATTGAACTTCGCGTAACCAGAACACGCATTTGGAGAATTTGGCATACAACTTCTCCCTTCTTAAAGTCCCTAACACCTCCTGAATGTGATCGGCATGCTCCTCCTTGCTCCTTGAATAAATCAGGATATCATCAATAAACACAATCACTGATTTATCTAACATTGGCCGACACACTCAATTCATCAAGTCCATAAAAGCAGCTGGCGCATTGGTCAGACCAAATGACATAACAAGGAATTCATAGTAACCGTAGCGCGTACGAAAAGCTGTTTTAGGGATATCCTGCTCCTTCACCTTCAGCTGATGGTAACCAGATCGAAGATCTATCCTTAGAAACCAACTGGCACCTTGGAGCTGATCAAACAGATCATCTATCCTTGGTAGGGGGTATCGGTTCTTCACCGTAAACTTGTTCAGCTCTCGGTAGTCAATACACATCCCCATACTACCGTCTTTCTTCTTCACAAATAGGACCGGAGCACCCCAAGGAGAGATACTTGGTCTAATGAACCCCTTTTCGAGCAGCTCTTGCAACTGCCCCATGAGTTCTTTCATTTCTGTGGGAGCTAATTGATACGGTGCTTTGGCAACGGGTTGAGCACCGGGTATCAAGTCAATTTGGAACTCAATCTCGCAATCCGGTGGCACACCAGGTAAGTCTTCCGGGAATACGTCCGGAAAGTCACACACAACTGGTACATTAGATAGTTGCGGTGTTGGCGCATCCACATCCGTTACGTAGTCCAAGTAGGCACTACATCCATGCCTCATGCATTTTCCCGCCACCGCCATCGAAATCATTTTCGGGATCGTCGTGACGCAATCTCCATAAATCATAACCAAACTCCCATCGGACGCAACTAATCGAATCATCTTCTTGCGACACACAATATTTGCTTCATAGGTTGCTAGCCAGTCCATCCCTAGTACTACATCAAATCCACCTAGGGGTAGCACGTGTAACCTAGCAGCAAACCTATGGCCTTCTAGTTCTATGGCACAGTCCTCTATCACATCAGTAATTCTAGTGGACTTTCCAATAGCAGATTCTACATCGAATGGTGCACTGACCTTTCTACTAATAACAGGCAACTTAGCACAGAAAGTAGTAGAAATAAAAATCCTACTAGCACCCGAATCAAACAATATAGAGGCACAAATTTGGTTTACCAGAAACATACTTGACACAACATCGGGATCAGCTCTGGCTTCCTCCCGGGTCATGGTGTAAGCTCTAGCACCTGCCCTCTGCCCTCCTTCCTCCGGCTTCTTCTTCTCTACCCCAGAGCTCTCTACCATCAGCTTCTTACAGTCTCTAGCGATGTGGCCAGGCTGACCACACCTGAAGCATACGTTCATCCCCATTCTACACTCACCAGTATGCTTCCTTCCACATTTGTCACACCTCCTCAGTCCTGATCCAGATGTGACCACACGTCCATCACCCACCTTTGCCACCTTCTTGTTTGGAGTAGTTCTACCACGTCCAAACTGTTTCCCATTCTAGTTCCGACTACCACCATCCTTCTTATCCACCTCAGCCACCACCACCTCGCGCTCATTGTATCTTTTAATCTTTCATGACAATGGTGTCACTTGATCGGGCACCAACCGTGCCATTACATTGAATTTGGTGGTATACTGCCGGTCTGTCATCGTTCCCGCCTCCAACTGCAGGAAGTCTCTTTCTACCTTGTCCATCTCTCTATGAGGACAGAATTCCTCGCTCACTAGCTTCTTCAGTTCAGGCCATCTCATTCTTCCAATGGCCCTGCTGCCCTCGGCTTGGACAATGTTGTCCCACCAGCACAAAGCCGAGTCCACAAAGGAGTGGGTAGCGAATTTCACCTTCTGATCCTCACGGCACTCACTGATATCGAGGATAGCCTCCATCTCCCTTACCCACCAGTGAGCAGCTACCGCAGTGTCCTTCCCATCGAAAGTAGGGGGCTTGCATCCCATAAACACCCCGTAGTTGCAGCCTCGAGTCGCCTCCGGCGCAGGCTCTTCTTCCTCATCCTCATCATCGGACGGAACCGTCTCAGTCTCGGACTGTCTTCTTTCGCCCGTAGGTCCACTCCTTTCCTTTCTCTCTCCCTCTCTAACTGCCTTGATCACTTCGGTCACCACAGACGGTAGAATCGTCTGCATGACCTGGTGAACCTCTTCCACCACAGCCTCCTTTACTGAGGCCCTCAGATTGGCGCTCTCGTCGCCACCCTCCGGATGAGGGGTCTCTGGTTCTTCATGAACCACTTTCTCGACTCTGGGTGTCCCTCACTTGGGTCGCGGAGCAGCACTGTGACCTCCACCACGAGAGGCCTTTGAAGATCTACCTCCAGCCATCCTCTATAATAACATTATAAGATTCAAACACTAACACGATCATTCAAGGTAATACTCAGTTTATGTCAAGTATAGTAAGTCCCTAATTACAGTGGCCAGTTGTGATTAGCCACTAACTTTACTCTTCATACCCCAAGCATCTCCTATCCTGACTTAATCAATATCTAAATCTACTAAGAGCACATAATCAAATAGCATGCGCACATAATACCGGTTAACATTAAGAAAAAAAAACCTAATGGCACGTAGCTACTCGGGCTGACATCCCTCCATTTGTCCCATTTTCAGTTTAAGTTTAGGTTTTAAAAGTTTATTCAACCCAATTCTCTTAAACTTTGGCTCTGATACAAACTTGTAAGGCCCCGTTCCCGGAAACCTCACAGTTGGTCAATCATAGCAATTAAAACATTAAACATTACAATTAAACAAGCTTAAGCAGCGGAAATAATTTATCAAAAGCCATTCAATTTATTTAAAACACTGTTGTTAAGCAATACATCATCATTGACTGTTTACAAAAGACTTGTTCATATGCATTACAAAACAACAGCAACACAGAGTACGAATGGATGTTAGACTTTCCCTGCCGAGTAGTTTCACCCTCATGCCATCCTCAGCAATAATTACCTGCCAACTGAAAATATATAAAAGTCAGTGTTGCTGAGTGAGCTCTAGTTTTATAAGTAATAAAATACTTTCTATATGTCGTATAAGAAAATACTCTTTTCTGTAAAATACAACTCTGTAGTGTATATGCGAGCACGCATCAATTATATGAACAAATATTGTTTGTTCTCTTTACTGTATGCCTTGTCTGTTCTGTAAAATTTTATCTTTATGTTTCACTTTCTTTATGGACCATTGAGCAATACCCCAACTATATGCGCGATGGAAAACGGGTGATGGGCCATCTATATCCCTCGAAAGGGTTAACTGTATCCCTCGAAAGGGTCAACTGTATCCCCCGAAAGGGTCAACTGTATCCCTCGAAAGGGTCAACTATATCCCCCGAAAGGGTCAACTGTATCCCTCGAAAGGGTTCTGTATACTATGTACAAGGCCAACCCAATCACCCAGGACACGCTGCAAAAGGTCCTGCCAATCTTAATTGATTGACCATGTGTGCATAATAGGGTAGCTAACCCGCAGCACAGTTAAGCTAACGACAACATGGTCGTGTACCTCCTGTAAGCTTGCAAGACTTGTTAACATTTTCTTTAATGTTCCTCTTCTTTTCTTTATTGCTCTTTCACTTTATTATTACGATATACTTTTACATTTCAATAATAACACACCACGTAAAGTCACATACTATAAGTAATAATAATAATAGCAATAACAATAATAAGGAACAATTATAAGTAATCATATCATACATGAAACATCATCATTAATAAGCCCTTAGTCAACCTCGGTCAAAACCCTAAAGCACAGACTCCTAGAAAATTCTGTAAAAATGTCTAAGTGCTTAGGCGCATGGGAACTATTTGGGCGCATGAGCCTTGTTCGGGCGTTTCATCACTATGTAAGCGCATCAGCCAACACTGAAACATTTTCACTTTAGGCGCATGAACTATTCAGGCGCATGGGCACTATTTGTGCGTATGAACACTTAGACGCATGAGTAATTCAGATGCATGGACACTTAGGCGCATGAGCCACTTGGGCGCACGGGCACTATTGGGGCGCATGGCCCTACACTTAGTCGTCCAGCTAACATTTCTACGCGCATGGGCCACTATTCAGGCACATGGGCCACTGTTCAGGCGCATGGGCTGTACTTAATCATTTCTAAGGTAATCTTAGGCGCATGGGCTACTATTCAGGTGCATGGGTTATACTTAATCCTTCTAAGGCATTTTTTGGTGCATGATCCCTATCTAGGCGCATGGACCTTATGTGTAACATGTTTCTAAGATGATTTCGAACCCAATCATCAAACCTATCTACTCTAAGCTTAACATGGCTATTCTAAACATGAACAACCTATAAGCATTCAAGAATCAACATCCAACATGCATAATACATACGGGTATACATACATAAAAATTTGAAAATCGTTTAGATACATTTTCAGCCCCAAAGATGTTTGAAAACAAGTAAAAATCAGGGTCTAGAACTCACCTGGTGCAACTTGGGTGTTCTTCCTTTTTACCCGCTTGCTATGAGTTCAAAACACCTAGAAACAACATCCAAAAACACACACACCCGAACACAAACACAACCCATAAGCACATAAACACATAACCGGGATAAAACCCGTCATAAACACGTAAAAAAACCACTAATTCTTACCTTGAATTCGTTCACTTCTTCTTCTTCTTTCACTAGACGAGAGTTCTCTCCTGCTCTCTCTCTAGAATCGAAGATATGTTGATGTGAAGTGAGGGTGGGCGGCCATGCCCACCTTTACACCAACTTTCCAAAGATTTTTGTCCTTTTTTACACTTTTAGTCCCTCCACTTGGACTTAATTACCTTTCTTTCTTTTATTCTTTATATCATGTCTTTAAAAAATAACCGGGGGTTACACCAAGTAGCTGCCCCGCGCCATCCCCAGTAATGCTCACCTGCCAACTGGAAAATGCATAAAAGGTCAGCGTTGCTGAGTGAGTTCAAGTTTTAAAATAAAACATACTTTACTTTCATTAAAACCGTTCTTTACTTTTGTAAGTGGTCACACATCATACATACACATAGATAATATTATTATTATCTTCATCATTCGTTCGTTCATTCCGTACATTCGTCATTACATCTTTACTTTCATTCGGACCAATGCCATGTGCTTCACCCCACTATCATGCATAAAGCCGGTACTGGCCTGAGGTCTTTCATAGACCCCGAACATTATGCACGAAGCTGAGTCCAGTACCTAGGGTAAGCGGGAAAGGTCCCATACATATGGTCAATCACAAGGATTGGACCCCTATGTGCATCCTCATGGGGTATTTAACCCGCACACAGTTGAGCTGACACCCCTCGTTGGGTGTGAACCTCCATACATATGATTAATCACACTGATTAAGCCCCAGTGTGCATCCTTCTGGGGTAGCTAACATGCACATGGTTGAGCTAACACCCTTATTTGGTCTCAACCTCCATTCATATGCTTGCAAGCTTTTCTTACATTCATTCGTTCATTAATGCATGTGTTTTTTCATTACATTCCTCTTTACATTATCTTCCACTTTGTTACATAATACTTTTATTTCATTCATTACATTCAACGTAAAGCCACGAGAAAATAATCATACATAATAAGGAACATCAACATACACAGTCAACATCATCATACAGGGCATCATACATACATAACATACATCATACATACCATCATGCATAAGCATCAATCATTCATCATAACATCATCCTACAATGCCCATCACACCATCTATGACCTCAAAAGTCTGCTTACATGAACCCTCGGAAACCTCCCAAGTCAAAGCTTACATTTCACCTTTTCCCCAAAAAGTCAAAAAATATTCTAAGTGTTCATCCGCATTTCCCTTTTTGTTCATCCGCATTTCTTTTTGATCATCCGCATTTCTTTTACTCATCCGCATTTCTTCATCCGCATTGACATTACTCATCCGCATTTATCAATGCTCATCCGCATTTATCAATGCTCATCCGCATTTGTTCATCCGCGTTGAGTTTACTCATCCGCATTTGTTCATTCGCTTGACTTACCCATCCGCATTTGTTCATTCGCATGACTTACTCATCCGCATTTGTTCATTCGCATGACTTACTCATCTGCATTTGCAATGCTCGTCTGCATTTGTTCATCCGCATTGACTTTACTCATCCGCATTGACTTTCCCATCCGCATTGACTTTCTCATCCGCATTTCTTACACTTAAGCAGTTTTTCTAAACTTAGGTGTATGAGCTACTGTTTGGGTGCATGAGCAGCCCAGGTCACACCTAACATCAGATTCAGTCCCCAAACACCATCTATCATGTTCTAAGCTTAAATCGTGCATTCTAAGCCTTAGAAACACAACCATAGCATCATCAAGCATGAACATAGTCCACAATCAAACCATACCCGCAACATACACACATTCAAACATATAGGTATGAAACCTAGTTTTATAAAAAAAATACATTCATGCATTTCCAGCCCCAAAATCAGTTAAAACATGTAAAAGAGGGGTTCTAGAACTCACCTTTGCAGCTCTTGAGTATGGCTTCTTCCAAACTCATTTGCAATTGAGTTCAACCGCCTTGAAACCCACTAAAAACACACAACCGAACACACACAACATACATGAGCACGCAACTGAGGATGTATCTAATTAAGAACACCATAAGACCATGAATTCTTACCTTGAATTTGAATTCTTTCTTGTTCTTCTTGCTACTTTCTCTCTCTAAATTTCTGATGATTTGGGTGTGTAAGAAGAGAGTGGGCAGCCATGCCCACTTTCAAACCTTTTTGTCCTTTTGACACTTTTTACCCCTCAACTTGGGTAAAAAATAACCGGGTGTTACAAGTCCACCCCCCTTATATAGGTTTTGGCCCCGATACCTGTTATTCCTCAAACAATTATGGGTAATGTTGTCTCATCTCTTCTTCAGTCTCCCACGTAGACTCGGATCCCTTCATGTGCTTTCACTGTACACCACAAGAGGAACCATGTTATTCCTCAGCCTCTTCTCTTTTCGATCAATGATCGCCACTGGTTGCTCCATGTAATTGAGTCGTTCATCTACCTCAATATCCTCCAGTGGTACAGTCATATCTTCATCTATTGAATCGTCCTCAGCCCATCAAGACCTACCGTTGATGGATGAACCTGTTGATCGCACCGTAGTTACTTTAGTTACCTGATGCATCCATTATGAGCACCATATTTCATCCTTACAAGGTAAGGCGGAAGTGAAAAATGAGATATTGTAGGAGATGGATGGAAGGATGATGACATTCGAGGAGAAGAAGGTGATTGTGAATGACAACCGGAACCAGCTACATTTTAGGATTTGTGATTTGGAGACGTGACTGGAAGAGACGAAGAAGAAGCTGGAGGTGGTGGAGCAAAAATTGGAGGCAGTAGAGGCTAGATTGGTAGCAGCACAGCAATAGGTGAGTTCTCTTGACGAGCGAGTAGAGGCAACGTTGATGTTGGCGACGATTTGCATGATGGTGGCCTTGGTGGTGTTGTGTGTCGATGTGATGGCATGATTCTCTTATTAGACTTGTAGGGTCATTCCTTTAGTATCGACCTCCTAGGTGTTGTGCTTGGTAGTTTCGATATTGTCGTAGGCATGGATTGGTTGTCAAAAAAATCATGCTGAAGTGGTATGCTACAAGCAGACAATTTGTCTACCTATTCCAAGTGGTGGAGCTTTGACTATCCAAGGTGATAAAGGAAGACCTACCTTTAAGATTATAATGTAATGAAGGCTTGCAGGTGTTTACATGAAGGGTATCCAACGTTTCTTGCCAAGGCGATGGATACTAAGAATGAGGAGCAAAAGCCTAAGGACATACCAATAGTGCGAGACTATCTAGATGTCTTTTCTAATGATCTTCCTAGAGTACCTCCATCTAGACAAGTTGAATTCCGAATCAATTTAGTACGGGGAGTTGCTCCCGTTACCCGATCACCATACCGGTTAGCACCTTTAGAGAAGCAAGAATTGTCCAAACAATTAGAAGAATTGTTGGATAAGGGATTTATAAGACCAAGTTTCTAGCAAAGGGGAGAACCAGTGTTGTTTGTCAAGAAGAAAGATAGGTCATTTAGAATGTGCATCGATTACCGAGAGTTAAACAAACTCACTATCAAGAATCGATACCCATTACCAAGATTCGATGATCTATTTGATCAGCTTCAAGGATCTTGTTTCTACTCGAAGATTGATCTACGATCAAGTTATCATCAACTATTGATAGTCGAGGAAGATGTTCCAAAAACAACATTTAAGACACGTTACGGCCATTACAAGTTTTTGGTTATGCCATTTGGCCAGATAATTGTGCCTATTGTGTTCATGGATCTTATAAGTAAAGTATGAAAACCTTAATTAGATAAGTTTGTAATAGTATATATCGTTGATGTACTAGTCTATTCAAGAACCAAGAAAGATCATGAACAATATCTAAAGATTATCTTGGAGATGTTAAGGAAAGGGAAACTGTATGCAAAGTTCTCGAAGTGCGAATTCTGGATTTGAGAGATTCACTTATTTAGAGATGTCATTAATGAGAAAGGCATACATGTAGATCTGGCTAAGATTGAAGCAATCAATAACTGGGAAACACCCAAGTCCCTGACCAAGGTGCGTTAGTCTCTTGGATTGGCTGGTTATTATCGGAAATTCATTGAAAATTTCTTGAAGTTAGCACAGCCGTTAACGCTATTGACTCAGAAGGATAGAAAATATGATTGGATTGATAAGCAAGAGGTAGCTTTTCAGTTACTAAAGCAGAAGTGATGTAGTGCTCCTATTCTTTCTCTTCCTGAAGGAATAGAAGGGTTCATTGTGTACTATGATGCGTCTTGTTTAGGTATTGGTTGTGTGTTGATGTAGAAAAGATAAGGACATTGCCTATGAATCTAGACAATTAAAGGTGCATGAGAAGAACTACATCACTCATGATTTAGTGTTAGGAGTGGTGATTTTTGCACTCAAGATTTGAAGGCATTACCTATATGGTACGAAGTGTGTTGTCTACACGGATCACAAGAGTCTTCAACAAATCTTTGATCAAAAAGAGCTTAACATGAGACAACTTCGATGGATAGAGTTGCTAAACGATTACGATTGTGAAATTCTCTATCATCCGGGAAAGACCAACATTGTGGCCGATGCATTGAGTAGAAAGGAAAATGATAAGCCTAAGCATGTCCGTGCTTTGGAGCTGACTATTCATTCGGGTCTTGATACTCAAATCCAAGATGCTCAAGTCGACGCTTTAAAGGATGAAAATTTTAAGAATAAAGGATTGAAAGGCATGGTCAAGGAGTTAGTGCCTAAGACCAATAATGTAAAGTAATTCATGGACCGAATCTAGGTTCCACGTTTTGGAAACCTACGTGAATTAATTTCGACAAAGCCCAAAGATCTATATTAGCAATTCACCCCGAGTCGGATAAGATGTACAAAGATGTGAAAGAACAATATTGGTGGGCCAATATGAAGGGTGACGTAGCAACCTATGTCGGTAAATGCTCGACGTGTGCAAGAGTGAATGCTGAATACTAGAAGCCGTCAGGACTTCTTCAGTAACTAGAGATTCCTCAATGGAAATGGGTGAATAGCAATAGACTTTGTCAAGAAATTTTTCTAGTGGTCACGACATTATTTGGGTAATCGTTGACAGATTGACCAAGTTTGCTCATTTTCTACCCATTAAGGAAATGGATCAAATGCAAAAGCTAACCAAAATCTACTACAAAGAGGTGGTATCTCGTCATGGAGTACCGATATCGATAATCTTTAGTTGAGATATCCTATAATAATAGATAACACAGTAGTATCAAAGCTGCTCTGTTTGAAGCTTTGTATGGAATAAAGTGTCGTTCGCCGCTTTGCTAGGCAAAACATGGAGAGAAACAACTAACCGGACCTCAGATTACCTAGAAACTACAGACAAGATCGTTCAAATTAGAAAGAGGTTAGAAGTCGTCGTGAGTCGGTAAAAGAGTTATGCAGATAATCGAAGGAAACCATTGGAATTCCATGTTGGAGATAGAGTTTATCTGAAGATCTCGCCTTGGAAAGGAGTTGTTCGTTTTGGAAAGCAAGGAAAGCTTAGCCCCTGTTATATCAGACCTTTTGAGATTGTAGTGTTGGGTTTTGTAACATGTTTATCAAAGCAAGTTTAACCATTTAAACTTGAAAAACGTAGCGGATTTTAGTGGTTAAAAGGTGTTTTATAATCTGAAATTTTGAACCAATTTTAACCAAAACAAAACCCATAAACAAAGGATCATATAAATATGTGAAATGAAATGCTATCAATACGAAAATGGCAACCATAGAGTGTTCTTGAAACTACCTTTCAAGAACAAAAGGATGTAGTATGGATGAGAAGAAGAAGATAATGCTTCTTGAATGTATAGCCTCCAAAAGAGAAGACCTCAAGCTTGTATACCCACAAGCTCTTCCAAACACCTAGCTTGTTAGGGAGTGCAACACCAACACCCACTTGCTTTGCTCCTTCAAAATCTGAAAATTTTCAGCTTGTTATGCCTTGAATCTGAATTTTTAGCTTTGTTTAGAGAGAGTTTTTGCAATGTGTGTGTGAGAGAAAGTGTTGGTTAAGCTTTAGTGTTAGAATGGATTAAAGTCTTGTTGTAACCAAGACATGCAATCCCAAGGAGTGCCTCTCCTTGGGCGGCCGAATTCATTAAAAAAAGGGTTCCCCCTATTTTAAATTTTATAAAAAACTTACACTCTTAACACATAAGTTTATAAAATTAAAACATCTTTTAATTTTATAACATTAAAACACTTTTATTTGTTATTATTTAACTAACTGAAATAATGAACAAATATTTTATCATGAACAAATTATCCATATAATGTTGTTCTATTACAAAAGTAATGTTTTAGAAAACCCATTTTCTAAATTGATGTCAATATTTATTTGTATGATCTCATCAACAAATAAATATTTATTGGTGTTTGTTTAGCTTGTTAATGGGTATGACCCAACTTGGATCACTACGTACTAACCACATTAATCTTATATGTGCCTTGGGCAAACAAGTTCCAACACGTAGTGCGATTGGTCCCATTGCATATCGTCTTAAGTTACCTCAGGAGCTTAGTGGAATACACGATGTGTTCCATATATCCAATCTGAAGAAGTGTCATGCTGATGAAGCTCTAGTTGTATGACCTGGAAAAAAAAAAGTTTGTATCGATGACAAACTAAATTTCACCAAGGAACCAATTGAGATTATGGACGGGAGGGTTCAGAAACATGTAAATAGTTAGGTTGAGTTGGTGAAAGTAAGATGAAAATCTAGATTTGGTCTCGGGTTCACTTGGGAATGACAGGATCAAATGAAGTGCAAGTACCCTCATCTATTTCCATCTAGATCAGAATCTGGAACTAAAGCTTAAATTTCGGGACGAAATTTCCTAAACGAGGTGAGACTATGACATCCTGTGTTTCCAGGTCAATATCCGTACGTTAATAAAATTAAAAAATATATTTAAATACATCATAAGACTTAATTTTATGATATTTAAGGTCTAGCAAAGCCCCTTTGTGCATAAATTTTATAAATGGTAATTTCGAGAATTACCGGGTCGCGTAGCGATAACGAACGTTGGTGATAACTTGGTTAATTAAATTAGGTCAATAAATTTTGATTTTTTATAACTTGATGAATCTCAAGTGTAAATATTATTAGTCATGAATAATAATAATTAATATTATCTACCTTGATCGTATAAAATTAAGACTCTTTAAATATTGCCTTGATGCAATGTACAGTCTGTTGCATACTGTGTTTATCGCGTATATTTTTATTCTTGACTTTTTGTCACTATTATTTAATGTTGTGAACCCTTGGAAAGCCTCCAATTAATACTTTAATTCTAAACAAAAACAAGTTTTTATCTCTACAGGATTTGAAGTGGTGAAGACTAAAGACATCAACCTAAACTCTGATGCTAAGAGTTCTCGTACATGTTCAAATTATCTCAGCACCAAGAAGAAGGCTGGTCTATTGTGTACCACTGCTAAACAGCTTGGACCATCTAAGTCCAAGAATAGTTTACACCCCAAAAAGACTGTCTCAGCACCTGCAAAGATGAAGGTGGAGAAGGGATGTGATCAAAAACAGTCTTGCTCTTAGCAGAAAGCTCTTGGGAAGAAGAAAATAGAATGTGTCATGTGTGAAAGTACCTCTCATCTTGCTAAGGATTGTCCATACAATCCAAAAGGTACTCTTCGTATGACCAAGAAAAGGACTTCCAAGAGTTCCAAAAAAGATTCCAGCTTCGAAAGGAAAATATGTTTCCTTCGAAAGCTCCAAATTGAAGAAAAAGGCAAGTGGAAAATTGCATTCGGAAGAAAATTTGGTCTCGGAAGAAAGGAATACTACCAAAGCACTGAAGTCTACTGCAGTGTTTGTAGAATCTTTTGAAGGTTCAGTCATCAAAATTCTGAAGTCTCAAAAGCTTTTGAAGTGTTGAAGGTCAAGTCCAAACTTCCAAAGGTAGTGTGGAAATCTAAGAAAGACCAAATGACTGAAAGTTTTCCATCAACAACTGCTAAAGATCCTCAAAGCACAACTATAGGATCTATTACTTTTGCATTATCTTCTACTTCTTTTATTGAGCCTAAGACAAATAAGGCTTGCGTTTCCAAATGTAATTAATTATTTTCTTTGTGCGGGAACAACTCAAGACAAACAAAAATGTCTGGATCATTGATAGTGGTTGTTCCAGGCACATGACAGGCAATAGGTCACTGCTCCAGAACTTTGGAAGGATTGATGGAGGACCAGTTGCTTTTGGAGGAGATGAAGGTTGTTACATTTCTAGAAAGGGCAAGGTCACAAATGGTAAGCTCAGAATTGAAAAGGTAAACTTTGTCAAGGAGCTTGGGTACAATCTTTTGAGTGTATCCCAATTTTGTGATCAGAGTCATAACATGATCTTTACTGAGCATGAGTGCATTGTTCTCAAGCCCGGGGTGGTCATTCCTCATGAGTATATCCTGCTTAGAGCCCCCAGGAAAAGGAACATGTACAAGATGAACTTGCAAGAAACCTCTCCCTCTAGAGAAGTTTCATGCTTTCTGTCTAAAGCCAATAGTGATGAGTCTTTCCTATGGCATAAAAGAATGTGCCATGTAAACTTTAAAAACATGAATAAACTTATTAAGAATGATTTGGTAACTGGAATGCCAAAGAAAGAGTTTACAAGTGCTGATCATTGTGTTGCATGCTTGAAAGTGAAGCAACACGAGGTATCTCATAAGCCTAAGGAAAGAAACTCTATCACTACACCCCTACACTTGCTACATATGGATCTCTTTGGCCCCACCAGTATAATAAGTCTAGGAAGGACCTCTTATTGTTTGGTGATCACTAATTACTTTACAAGATTCACGTGGGTTTTCTTCCTTAGAACTAAGGATGAACTCCTGAGATTCTAAAAAATTTCATCCTAAATATTGAGAATCAATCTTATCACAAGGTCAAAACCATAAGAAGTGATCAAGGAACTGAATTCAAGAACCAAATCCTTGATACATTTTGTGATGAAAAAGGTAATACAAGACAATACAATGCTCCCAGGACTCCTTAGCAAAATGGGTTGCTAAGAGGAGAAATAGGACACTGATTGAAGCTGCAAGAACCATGTTGTCTAACTCTAAGCTGCCCATCACCTTTTGGGCAGAGGTAGTCAACACTGCCTGCTATGTGCAAAATAGAGTTTTAGTAGTCAAGACTCATGGCAAGACTCCTTATGAACATTGGCACAAGAAGAAACCTTTCATTGGTTTTCTCAGATTATTTGGATGTCCTTGCACCATCTTGAATACCAAAGATCAAATTGCCAAATTTGCTGAGAAAGCAGATGATGGACACTTCATTGGATACTCTTCTCAAGCTAAGGCTTACAGAGAATACAATCTCAGAACTAGAATTGTTGAGGAGTTAGCCAATGTGACTTTCAATGAACACACACCCTGTGTGGCTGGTTCTGGTCCTGATTGGTTGTTTGATCTTGATTTAGTTACCAACGGTTTTAACAAATCTTATGAGAATGTTTCAAGATCTACAGATATCTTACCCATAGGTGATCCTGACCTAAGATTTGAGCTTAGAAGACCTGCAAGCCATACATCTTCAGCTCTAGTTGTAAATACTTCTATAAATAAGGTCTCTATCAGCACCACAATGACCAATTCAGCTGATACATCTGAGATGCCTTCAAATTCCAGCTCAGATGCTCTACAACCGGATAAAGATACTTCAAATGCAGAAGATAACAATGGTGGTGGTGACAGTGATCAAGAATTTCTTGATGCTGACAACACTCCATAGATAACAACATCAATGATGTCACACACTCATTGGATCAAGTCTCTCTTGATAAGTGTGCTGATGTAGTGGAAGATACATCAATGCTAGATCTAAATTTCTCTAATTTAGATCTCTCTCAGCAACTTGCTATGATCCCTCAACTAAGGATCCACAAGTCTCATCCCACTACAAACATCATTGGAGATGTTGACACAGGGGTAAGAACAAGAGGACAAACCCATGAAGAAAATGTTTGTCTTCACTCTTGCTTCTTATCTCAGATAGAGCCAAAGAAAGTTGGTGAGGCTCGAAAGGATGGAAGTTGGGTTGAAGTTATGCAAGAGGAGCTACTTCAATTCAAAAGACAGAAAGTTTGGAACCTTTGTCCTCTTCCTCATGGGAAACTACCATTGGAACAAAATGGGTGTTTAGGAACAAGAAGGATGATAGAGGCATTATCATCAAAAACAAAGCTAGACTAGTTGTTCAAGGATACACACAAAAAGAAGGAGTTGACTACACTGATGTCTTTGCTCCGGTAGCAAGACTAGAAGCTGTTAGGATATTCTTGGCATTTGCTATATCAAAGAACTTCAAGGTCTATCAGCTTGATGTCAAGTGTGCTTTTCTTTATGGGATGATTGATGAAGAGGTATATGTCAAACATCCACCTAGTTTTGTTGACCCTGATCATCCTGATTATGTCTGCAAGCTTGATAAGGCTCTTTATGGGTTGCATCAGGCACCCAGGAAATAGTATCAGACTCTATCTTAGTATTTCTGCAAGCATGGTTATAGAAAAGGTACTATAGATGGAACTCTCTTGTAACACCCGACCCCTCGCATCAACAATATTGTCCGCTTTGCCCACGAAGAGCTCACGGATTTGCTTTTGGTTGCCCGGGTGAAAACTTCCCAGGGAGGTCACCCATCCCTGGATTGCTCACACCTGAGCACGCTTAACTGTGGAGTTCTCCTCTCATCCACAGCCAATACGCGCAAAACGCGTTGTTGATGTTAGAGGCCAGACATTCCTTATGAACCAGGAATCTCTCCTGTCCACGGCCGATGTGGGATATGTGTAGGGTGTCACAAGCACCCCCTGTTTGGACTCATCGTCCTCGATGAGCCCGAGAAGTCACCATCCTTGGTGAGGTATGTCCCACACCCCGAACAACACAGGAGTGGCTCTGATACCATTCTGTAACACCCGACCCCTCGCATCAACAATATTGTCCGCTTTGCCCACGAAGAGCTCACGGATTTGCTTTTGGTTGCCGGGTGAAAACTTCCCAGGGAGGTCACCCATCCCTGGATTGCTCACACCTGAGCACGCTTAACTGTGGAGTTCTCCTCTCATCCACAGCCAATACACCAAAACGCGTTGTTGATGTTAGAGGCCAGACATTCCTTATGAACCAGGAATCTCTCCTGTCCACGGCCGATGTGGGATATGTGTAGGGTGTCACATCTCTTCATTAAAAGGATAGGGAAATGACATAATGCTAGTTCCAGTGTATGTGAATGACATCATCTTTGGATCAACTAATCCAAAGCTCTGCAAAGACTTTAAGAAGCTGATGAAGGACATATTTGAAATGAGTGCCATGGGGGAGCTCAATTTCTTTCTAGGAATTCAAGTGAAGCAAGTTGAAGATGGCATCTTCATTAGTCAATCAAAGTATGTTCAAGACATACTCAAAAGGTTTAACATGACTAACTATAAAATTGCTAAGACACCCATAGCTAGAAACCATTCCCTTGGACCTAATCTTGAGGGGGAGTGTGTAGATAAACACATATACAGGGCTATGATTGGGTCTCTTATGTATCTTATAGCTAGCAGCCCTGATATCATGTTTGCTATATGTATTTGTGCAAGATATCAAGCCAACCCTAAGATGTCTCACTTTATCACTGTCAAAAGGATTCTAAAATACCTCAAAGGTGCTTCAACACTTGGTCTATGGTATCCTAAGAATCTGACTTCAATCTGTATTCATATACAGATAGTGATTATGGTGGTTGCAACATGACTGCAAAGTCTACATCTGGGGGATGTCAATTTCTTGGTGGAAGGGTTGTCTCATGGCAATGCAAGAAACACTCCTGTGCTCTGCATCAACTGCTGAAGCTGAATATATTGCTGCTGCAAGCTGCTATGCTCAACTACTTTAGATCAGAATCAGACGCTTGACTATGGGTTAAACTTCAAGGAGACTCCCATTCACATAGACAACAACAGTGCTATTTCTATCATAGAGAATCTTGTGCAGCACTCAAGGACAAAACACATCAACATCAGGTATCATTTAATTAGAAATAATTTTGAAAAGAGATTAATTAAACTAGTCAAAGTTCACACAAATGAACAATATACTGATCTATTTACAAAGGCTTTTGATGAACATAGATCTAAATATCTAATATCAGCTATTTGGATGATAAACTTTAAGTAGGTTTTTCTTAAAACTAATTTTTATTATTTCTTAAAATATGTGTGTCCTAAGTTGTGTAGTTTATCACCTTCATAAGCTCTTGTTTTCTTTGGACAAAACCTTTTTGAGGACTTTCCTTAGAATTCTAAAAATTTTGATCCTTAGAAGATATGTTTTTACCTTCGGAAGAAACTTATGCCTTTAAAACAGATAACTATCCAAGTAATTTTACCTTCGGAAGAAACTTCTGAAATATCTTCCGAACATAGGCACTTATATGTTTTCAAGGACAACTTTCTTCCGAAGCAAATTATTCTCAGAAGCTTTGTTCCTTTGTAACACCCGGTTATTTATAAAAGACAAAGAAAGAAGAATAAAGTGAAGAAAAAGAAAGAAAAGATATTTTACCCAAGTTGAAGGGTAAAAAGTGTCAAAAGGACAAATAGGTTTGAAAGTGGGTGTAAAGTGGGCATGGTCGCCCACTCCCTTCTCACAACACCTAGATCTTTGGTTTTTAAAGAGAGAGAGAAAGGAAAGAGCAGCAGAACTCTTGGGTCTTTTTGAAGAAGTGCTTAAAATTTGAATTTAAGGTAAGAATTCATGGTTTTTAAGTGTTCTTGATTGGCCTTGCCTCGGGTGTATGCTTATGTGTGTTATGTGTGTTCGGGTGTATGTTTTAGTGGGTTTCTAGGTGGTTGAACTCAATTATAGACGAGTTTGGAAGAAGCCTTACTCAAAAGCTGCAAAGGTGAGTTCTAGAACCCCTCTTTTACTAGTTTTTACTGATTTTAGGGCTGGAAATACATGAATGTATGTTTTTATAAAACTGGGTTTGATACCCGTATGTTTGAATGTGTATATGCATTTATGGTGTGATTTTGGACTATGTTCTATAGAATTTTGTAACATGTAAACCAAAGCTAGTTTAACCATTAAACTATGAAAACGCAGCAGATATAAGGTGTTGCACCCTGAAAGGATCATGCATGCCAATTCAATGGGTGATTTGATCATTGCTTTGCTAGAATCCCACAAGTCCAAGAATAAATGCGGATGAAGATCCTACTCAAGAAAAACCAATTATAGTCTTCCGCATTTGTCAATGCGGAAGACATAAAACAAATGTGGACAAGTATTTGTTCTTCCGCATTGACAAATACGGAAGACCAAGTATTAATGTGGACAAGACTTTGCTCATCCGCATTTGCAGATGCGGATGACCGAACAAATGCGCATAAGTATTTGTTCATCCGCATTAACCGATGCGGATGACTAACATACTAATGCGGATGTTCAATTGAAGAAATGTTGATCAAGTCAACTCATCCGCATTTGCCAATGCGAATGAACAAGCAAAGATGCGGATTAAGACTTAGACTAGTTTTGATGTAATAAGTCAGGGGTAGTTTAGTCATTTTGTAAAAGGCATCTTGAATAGATAACCTCGTACATGAGGTGA
Source organism: Flaveria trinervia (assembly GCA_025506515.1). Taxonomy (NCBI): domain Eukaryota; kingdom Viridiplantae; phylum Streptophyta; class Magnoliopsida; order Asterales; family Asteraceae; genus Flaveria; species Flaveria trinervia. The sequence continues at coordinate 32,216,000 of CM046452.1, read as the reverse complement.
AGGCCGATAGACATAGAGAATTTTTGTTGTTTATTCTTTGTAATCAATAAACTTTCATATATACAATACAAAAGCATTTATGAGTATAATTCTTGCATTGAATGTTCTTTGATTGTTTGTTTCCGCCATTCAATTATTGACTCTGATACCAATTAACTGGGTAAGTAAGATTGAGATTCTTACTATGAATCAAATATGGCAATCAAGTAACTTGAACATCCGCATTAGTATGTTGTTCATCCGCATTAGTATGTTGTTCATCCGCATTGGTTAATGTAGATGAACAAATACTTATGCACATTTGTTCGGTCATCCGCATTTGTCAAATGCGGATGAGCAAAGTCTTGTCTATATTAATACTTGGTCTTCTGCATTTGTCAATGCGGAAGAACAAATACTTGTCCGTATTTGTTTTATGTCTTCTGCATTGACAAATGTGGAAGACTATAGTTGGTTTTTTCTTGAGTAGTATCTTCATCTACATTTATTCTTGGACTTGTGGGATTCTAGCAAAGCAATCATCAAATCACCCATTGAATTGGCATGTATGATCCTTTCAGGGTGCAACAATACTCCCTCTAAGGATTATACAGCCTATGTTCTTCAATGTTTGGGAGGTGATTGATGTTATGATGATTTTGCTAGGTCTTGTGGAGGTAGTAAAAATGCAGCTTTAGTTGGATCCACAATAGCTTTAATCATGTTGACAAAATCTGTTGCTCCTGATATTCTGTCCCTACTCAGCACATGTATCTACATTTTGCCCATATTGTAGATGGCTTCTATTGGTAACTTCTTTAGTGAAATAGGCTCCCAAATAGAAATAGTAGAGAGACCATCTCTGTGAATCAGTAAGCTTCCACCCACATCTACCTCAAGTTTGACAATGTTCCCAAGTTGCAAGGGTGTCTTCGTTTTCTTTCTTTTGTCTCTTTTGGTATTTATACGATCATAAGCCAATTTTAGCAACTTGATGCACTTTAGGAAGAAGTGCATATCTTGTTCACCCTGCTTATTGTTTATTTCCTTGAAGTGTCTGGTATATATATACTGAATGTAGGATTCATCAACCAGTCTTACTTCATATCCACTAAATAGTCGTATTTCAACACCCTTCTTTCCTCCCCACTTCCTTTCAATCACCATCTCATAAGTTTTTCATCATAGTATACATTTGAGATGGGTGTGGAGGAATGAGTACTAGACGCCATTTTTCTCTTCAAAGATTCTGTTGGTTTCACCTTTAACTCAGGAAACCCAACTTCTTCTGCTTGCATTTTCTTCTTCTTCTCAAGGATAATAATAAAAGACTTATCTTTTCTCATGCATATTGTCTTTAATGAATTGAAATTATCAGTCCTTTTGAACATTTTGAGTATGTTTTCAAATTCATATCCCCTAAACATAGCTGATTGATTGATCAGTTCCAGTTGAGCTAGTTCTTTTAAGTCATGGATCTCCAGGGCATTTACAAGAGCTAAGTACTCTGTAAAGAATTGGACCAGCCCAGAGATCCTTTACACCATGAACATATTCCACATGCTATCATACTTCCAAGCAATTATTTTTTGATCAACTTTGCCTTTGGAAGTAGACACCCCTTTGATTAACTCAGCAATTGTTAATCCTTCTTGTAGTTTTAACTGAGAGGGTTCTGCAAACCATTCTGGGTATTTATGAACTAAAGGAGCCAGTAATTCTTGATCTTTCAGGTTTAGCATCATGTCTTGAGCAGTTACCATAGATCTTGGCTTCTTGTTTAAGATTTCTTCTTCTAACTGTTTGAGCATGTCTTTCTTTTCATTAATCATTTGGAGAGTAGTCGCCCTTAATGAGTTGTTTTCATATTCCCAATCTTCCTTCTTGTGAATCCTTGGCTTGAAAGATAATCCTTCATTTCCTTATCTGAGATGCTATAAGGATCAGGAAATAGTGGATCAGGAGTTGGGGTTGATTTCTTCATGGTTGATAGTTTAGGCAGAGGAACCTTTCTTGAAAATGATCTTTCATACTCAGTTGTGGTTGATTTCTTCATAGCAGACACTTTTGGCACAGGAACCTCTCTGGTGATTGTTTTTTCATACTTAGTTTCTAAGTTTGGATCCAGTAGCTTATTCATCTTTTCTTCTTGTTCCTTCATTTCTTCATATGTCATACCAAAGACTACATCTGGATCATACCCGTGATTGATCAAAAACATTGCTTTTATCATCTGGTCATCAATTTGGGCCTTTGACACCATTTCTTCCACCGATTGTTTTGTTTTCATAGGACTGTCCATATGAACATCCTTTTTAGCATCATAACCTCTAGCTATCTCTCCTTCCAGATCAATAGTAATAGCTTGTTTCTTTATTTGAGCTTCAGCCTACTCATGTTCTTCAAGAAATTCAGCTATAACTGCCAAGCTTCTACGTCATCTTTCTTATTTTCTTCACACTCTCTTCTTCAATCATTGGTCTTTTTCCTTAGCCTTTTCAGATAGATATTTTCTCTTCCTGAAGTATGTTTGAAGTTGTGGACTTGAAGTTTCAGCCTTTTCCATCTCTTCATGCAATTTTTTAGTCTTGGTTTGTTCTTGATCATCAATTTCTATTTCCTCCTTTTCTGTTTCTTTTTCATTCTTTTCTTTTCATTTTCACATAGTTCTCTTATCATTTCTTTTGCTCCTCAAACAGTGTCACAGCAGGTACAATCTGCATACTTAACTCTTTCTCCAAAGGAACTGGAGATTGTAGAATGACTACAATAGGTTCAGAGTTGGTCCTCTGGTCTGCAACAAAATCCCAAAAATCTTCATCTATTGTGAATTCTTCAGATGTAAAGCTATCCAAAGCACTAATTAATTCTTCAAATTTAGCTTTCTTAGTTTGAGTAGCCATTGATTGCCCAGAATAAATCACTATTTCTAAGCTTTGTTCCTCATTCTTTGTTTAGCTTTCATCTTCTCCTTGTTCATTATTCTTAGAGGAAGATTGTTTCTCATAATCAATAACTTTTTCTTCATCATTTTTGTTTTCTCAAGTCACAGCACTTCTTTGAATTTCAATTAACAATTCAAATTCAGAGATCCTTTTAGTTTGAGTTTCAACTTGACTTTGGACATTGGAGATGATTTCAACTTGTTCTTCAATAATGTTCTCTTGCTCTTCCATAGCTATGGTTTGAATGGCAAGAGTGTCAACATGGCCACTCACTTCTTCTCTAGAATAGTTTAGGGCATCTTTCAAGTGGTCAATCTCTTTCTCTTTCTCATTCTTTTTAGCTTCATATTTTTTTTTCTTTTAATTCATGCTCCTTTTCATCAAGCTCTAGAATCATGTCATCAATGATTCTAGCTCTCCTGTTTAGTATTCTTTCCATCCTTTCCACTTTTTGTAGGAACTCTGATATCAACTCATCCTTTTCATCAGCCTGTTATATTAGATTCAGCAAAGCTCTCTGAGGGAGCAGTCTCAGAAGTTGCTCTCTTTACAGGCATTTGAGCATGTTGATCCTCCTCATCTGATGATGATTTGGATGCTTTAGAAGTGCTAGTTGAGTCTCCAAATTCAATTGGGTTATCATGGGTGAGGCAATGGTTGGTATGGTGAAGTTGGTGAGTGATGAGGTGGTGATATGGTGATTGATGAAGTGGTGATATTGGTGATTGATGAAGTGGTGAATTGGTGATTGATGAGGTGGTGATATTGGTGATGGTTATGGGGTTGTTTGTGGTGTTGGTTGTGGTGTTGGTTGTGGTGTGGTTGTGGTGATGGTTGTGGTGATGGTGGTGGTGTTGGTTGTGGTGATGGTTGTGGTGTTGGTTGTGGTGTTTGTTGCGGTGATGGTTGTGGTGATGGTTGTGGTGTGGTTGTGGTGATGGTTGTGGTGTTGGTTGTGTGTGTTGGTTGCGGTGATGGTTGTGGTGATGGTTGTACAGCTTGCTCATCAGCAGCCTGTTCTTGTCCTTGATTTATCTGTTGAATCATCCAAGGAAGAAGAGGTGAGTGAGCTCCACTGTAATAGTTTATGGGATCCCTCTTCTTAATGTACTTGTATGATATTGCATCATAATAAGGAATATCAAGCATTGGTCCCTCAGTAGCAATATCTGGAAATGCTTCATTTATCAGGCATTGAATAAATCTGGGATACATCAAGAACTTGTATCTCATTCCCTCTTGTATGTTTGAAGTCATGCCATTAAAAACATAGGCAGACATGTTGAATGGCCTGTTTGTGCAGAGAGCACAGATTGCTGAGGAAGTGGTGTTTGGAATGTCATTCCATCTTGTTTTTCTCTTGGATAAGCAGTGCTGAAACATGTGGATTAGAAATCTCCAAGGCAGATCAACCAATCCTTTAACAATTTGTTTAGCTTCAAATCCTCCTTCATAACCAATCTTAGCAAAGAATGTGGTTATTTCATCATCATCTAGCTCTAGAGGTGCATTAGCATCATCACCAAAATGCAAGCATCTTCTAATAGAATCTTCAAAGATGCTCAGAGTGTGATCATTGTCAATTCTTCCAGCTAGAGTTCTAACACCATCTACTTCAATTACCTTAGCTGAATTCTAGAAAGACCTAATGAGGTTCTCATAGATGATGAGTCTAACAGTGATAGCATAAGCTACCCTTGTTGTTGAGATGAATCTGATAATATCTCTGAGTCCCTCAGCTTCTGGCACATCAGGGTTTAAATAACCGCTGACATTGTGGAGCTTGCTCCATGAAAGATTTGCCATATAATCTACATAAAAGACATGTGTGTCAGTTTTGATGAGAACTCATGTGTATTGTTTATCAGTTTGACATTAAATGGTCAAAGATGAACTTTTAACATTACTGTATCATTGTTGTCACATCAAATGGTAAATTTATTGTTCAACAATCACAGTTTCTATGTTTGAACCATTTATTAGATGTTATTTCATTGATTTGTTACATATTTTCATTTTTCATCATGCTCTGTTCTTGCACCAAACATGACTATAGAGGTTTTCATGATGAGTAAAATTTCTATTAGTTTGCATGTTCATTGAAGTCAAAAAGGTGTATTATATTACATCAACAAATCGAATTTTTGTGTCCTTCATTATCATTTGGTTCTTTGTTTGATTTAGGTTTAATAGTCCGAAAGTTGGGTCTTGATGAAATTTTTGGAAATTTCACCTTGTTTTCGATGCAACTGTAGTTTCAGAATCGATAACATGAACAGGTTGAGTAGAATCACACAAAAATCTTTGGTTGTTTATGATGAAGATGATCGAAGTGGGTGTACTGTGTATTTGTGCTCATCTCACTATGAAGTCTCTCAAATTTGAAAAGTACTAAATGACCCGTTTAAATTCCTTTAAATAGTCAAATAAGGACTTTTACAAGATTTTACAAGTTTAAGATCAAATGCGGTCACCACTGTAGCAAATGCCGAAGTGTAAATTTTAAGTATTTTGGTCATCCGCATTATTAACTGTAGCAAAAGCGGAAGACAAAAATTTGGACTTTGACTATCCGCATTTGTTCACTATTGTAAATGTGGAAGTGTTGAACTTGTGATTTTATGACATCCGCATTTACACACTGTAGCAAATGCGAAAGTTTTGTTACTTCTGTTTTCTTCTATCCACATTTGTGCACTGTTGCAAATGTGGAAGAACTAAGTTCATCAGCATTTGTTCACTGTAAAAAATGCGATAGAATAAAATCCACATTTACTTGATCATCATTCATTGAAAAGAGATTAATCATAATTATTTCTGCTTGAACATACATGAGCATTGATGTGTATCCACAAATGCGGATGAGTAAAACAAATGCGGAAGTGTAAATTTCATCTGTATTTGACAGATGCGGTTGAACACTTAAAAGTTTATCCACATTGACTAATGCAGTTGATCACTTGAAAATTATTTTATCCGCATTGACAAATGCGATAGAATAATTTTTGTTCCGCATAGGTTTTAACACTTCAAAATTTCATGTATACTTGTAACACACTAATACGGTAGAGTAAAATCATTATCCACATTAGTTTTACTTGAAAATAAAAAGCTACCCACATTGGTTATAAGCACGGGTTACCTTCACCCGCATTAACCAATGCACTTACCTGCATTGACTTTTGAACTTAATCATAAGTTAATGTGACTGAATTGGTTTTTCATATTATGAAGTACTGTTAAAATTGTCAATTCTTGCTTGGATTGACTTGTATGTCACAAGTGATACAAGTTTCCTAATTTTGACTGATCTTGGACTTTTCATGCTTCCAAGAATCTGCATTGTAATGGGAACAAATGATGTTTCGAAATGAATGATTGTATTAACTTGCAAAAGTATTTTTAATGAAATGAAAAGTTATTTTGATGTTCCGCTGTGATGTTTTATGAAAGTTAAATGTAATTATATGTTTCATGAGCAATGATTAGTCAGTTGTAAGCGTCCTGGGAACGAGGCCTTACAAGTTAGTATTAGAGCCAAAGTTTAAGTGAAACGGGTAAATTTTCAAAATAAACCTAAACTTAAACTGAGAATGGGATGGAAAGGGAAGGGATGCTAGTCCGAGTAGCTGTGTGCCATGAGGTATTTTCTTAATGATAACCATTATTATGTGCGCATGTTATGTGGTTTGTGTGTTACTGGTAGATTTAGATGTTGATGTAGTCAGGATAGGTAATGCTTAGGGTATGAAGAGTAAAGTAAGTGGCTAATCACAACTGACCACTGTAATTAGGGACTTACTATACTTGACATAAACTAAATTGTTCCCTTGAATGGCCGTGTTGGTGTTTGAATCTTTTAGTGTATGTGTTAGAGGATGTTCGGTGGTAGATCATCTAAAGCTTCACGTGGTCGAGGTCGTGGTGCTGAACCACGGGTTACGAGAGGAAGGCCTAGAGCCGAAAAGGTGGTTCATGAAGAACCCGAGACCCCTCATCCGGAGGGCGGTGATGAGAGCGCCAATCTGAGGGCCTCAGTAAAAGAGGCTGTTGTGGAAGAAGTTCATCAGGTCATGCAGACAATCTTACCATCTATAGTGACTGAAGTGATTAAAGTTGTACGGGAGGGGGAGAGGAAGGAAAGAAGTAGACCTACGGGCGAAAGAAGACAGCCCGAGAATGAGACGGTTCTAACAGATGACGAAGAAGAAGAGGAAGAAGAAGAGCCTGCGCCGGAGGCGGCACGAGGCTGTAACTACAGGATGTTTCAAAGGTGCAAGCCCCCTACTTTTGATGGTAACGGCACTATTACTGCTGCTCACCGATGGGTGAGAGAAATGGAAGTTGTTTTGAATATCAACGAGTGCTGAGAAGACCAGAAGGTGAAATTTGCTGCCCACTCGTTTGTGGACTTGTCTCTATGTTGGTGGGACAATGTAGTCCAAGCCTAGGGTAGTCGGGAAATTGGGAGAATGAGGTGGTCTAAGTTGAAGAAGTTAGTGATGGACGAATTCTGTCCTCACAAGGGAATGGATAAGGTGGAAAGGGAATTCCTTCAGCTGAAGGCGAGAACCATGACACATCAACAATACACTACGAAGTTTAATGAAATGGCATCGCTGGTGCCTGATGAGGTGACACCTCTATCACGAAAGATTAAACGGTATATCTAGGGCTTTCCAGTGGATGTCCGCAAGCACATGATCGCCGCCCGGCCCAGCACGTTTAGGTCAGTGGTTGATCTGGCAGGGAGGTTGTATGATGAGAGAACTGTGGTGGTGGTCGAAAGTAGCAAGAAAGGTGGTAGTGATCAGAATTGGAATGGAAAAAGGTTTGGTCGGGGTGGTGCCCCAACGAGTAACAAGAAGGCACGGGTAGATGATCGTCGTGTGGTCACATCTGGTGCGGGGTTGAAGAAGTGTGGCAAATATGGAAAGGATCATATTGGAGAATGTAGGCTGGATCAAACTTATGCTTCAAGTGTGGAGGATGGGACATATAGCAAAGGACTGTCATGCGGGCAGATGTTTTAATTGTGGCACGCAAGGCCACATGAGTAGAGACTGTAAGAAGCCGAGGGCTGAGGGTTCTGGGATGAAGAAGACTGGAGGTGAAGGACCGAGCGAGAGCGCCTGGGCATTTATGATGACGCAGGAGGAGGCTAGAACGGACCCTGATGTTGTGTCAAGTACGTTTCTAGTAAACCAAACTTTAGCCTCTGTGTTATTCGATTCTGGTGCTAGTAAAAGTTTCATTTCTGCTGCTTTATGTGCCAAATTGCCTATTAGTAGTAAGAATATAATACGCCCTTTCATGTTGAAAATGCCATAAGTAAGTCTACCAGGATTTCTGAGATGATAAAAGGATGTGATGTGGAACTAGAAGGTCATAAGTTTTTTGTTAGACCATTCGTGATAACCTTAGGTGGTTTCAATGTGGCTCTTGGGATGGATTGGTTAGCGGACTACGAGGCGAACATTGTGTGTCGCAAGGAGATGATTCGTTTAACAGCGCCTGACGGGAGTATGGTGACAGTTTATGGGGATTGAATCACGACGATCCTGAAAGTAATCTCAATGGCGGTTACGGGAAAATGCATGAGGCATGGATGTAGCGCTTACTTGGCTTATGTGAAGGATGTAGAAACACCAACACCACAACTATCTAATGTACCGGTTGTGTGTGACTTTTTGGATGTGTTCCCAGAAGACTTACCAGGAGTGCCACCTGACCGAGAGGTCGAGTTTCAGATTGATTTGATACTGGGTGCCCAACCTATGCTAAGGCACTGTATCGGTTGGCTCCGACTGAGATGAAAGAGTTGATGGAGCAATTGCAAGAGCTGCTTGATAAGAGGTTTATTAGACCGAGTATCTCTCCTTGGGGTGCTCCGGTCTTATTCATGAAGAAGAAAGACAGGAGTATGAGGATGTGTATTGACTACCGTGAGCTGAATAAGTTGACGATAAAGAACCGATACCCCTTACCAAGAATTAATGATTTATTTGATCAGCTTCAAGGTGCCAGTTGGTTCTCAAGGATAGATCTTTGATCGGGCTACCATCATCTAAAAGTGAAAGAGCAGGACATTCCTAAAACAGCTTTTCGCATGCATTATAGTCACTACGAATTTCCAGTTATGTCATTTGGTTTGACCAATGCGTCGGCTGCTTTTATGGATCTAATGAATCGAGTGTGTCGGCCAATGTTAGATAAATCAGTGATCGTGTTTATCGATGATATCCTGATTTATTCGAAGAGCAAGGAGGAGCATGCCGGTCACATTCGGGAAGTGTTGGAGACATTTAGGCGGGAGAAGTTATATGCAAAATTCTCCAAGTGCGCGTTCTGGTTGCACGAAATTCAGTTCTTGGGTCATGTGGTGAATCCTGACGGGATTATGGTGGACCCGGCAAAGGTGGAGGCAGTGATGTAATGGAAGTCTCCAAAGTCGCCATCCAAGATTTGTAGTTTCTTGGGTTTGGCGGGCTACTACATGAGATTCATTCAAGACTTCTCTAAGATCGCTTCTCCACTAACCAAGTTTACCCGGAAAGATGTAAAGTTTGTGTTGATACATATGTACCTAGTTTAGGAGCTTAATGTAAAATGTCTGTCATGTCTTACATATATGTAATGGATGAGTTGAATTAAATACAATATGTGATTGATGCTTATAATGTTTAATGTTTCATTGTTTATTGTGTGATAAAGTATATTGAACTAACTATATAGGTTTGAGGTTATTATGCATAGTTCTTAGTCAATAATGATTGAGAAACATGTTCAAACTTGATCGTATGAAGTCTTCATGCGAATGGATCATGCTAATGGACCATACGCATGAATACTTCATGCTAATGGACCATACGCATGAATACTTCATGCTAATGGACCAGTCGCACAACTGAACCAGGAGACTGGATCAGTCGCATGATTGAGACATAAGATTGGCTCAGCCGCATGATTGAACCTTCAGTCGTGCATATGGATCAATCGCATGATTCAGTCGCATGACTGAACCATGCTAATGGTTCAGTCGCACGATTGAAAAACCCTAACCTATAAATACCACCTAATCTGTGGAAAAAACAAAACACTTGAAGAATTTCGACTCATATTTGTACCCTAGCTGTCAGAGACTCCAGAAAGCCTTTTCCAACTTCATAGTTCACAGTTGATCTTGTTCTAATTGTTCTTAACGTTTCTTTAATCGTTAGATTGATCTGAACTGCGTTCTCAATGATTGGATCACCAATCAAATAGGATTCCTCACTATTTGATCTGGTTTCACGCATTATCAGTTAGTACTCCGTACGTACTTGGTACGTACTCGGTCCTAACAAGTAGATTATTGTGTGGGCGTATTTTGAGGATCTTAATGTTTATGTTGTTAAGAGGGAGAAGGGAATAGAATACTTCAAATTCCCACATGATCTGTAGACTCTCCCTGGTTTTGAGCTCAACCAGGTGGCATGCTTAAACTTGTTATATGCTGATCCTAGAAAAATGTCATGCTGGTTTGAGGCTGCACTAAAGAAGGAATACCACACTTGATGGGTAAAATTCAGACCTCAACAACCGAAGAGAAATATTCATAGGTCTGATATGGATCCCATTTCTGGAAAGCCTAAGGTGGTGCTGAAGTGGAGTCCTCCACGCACAATGTCGAAGATTCCTTTACGGGAAATGCCACATGACTTCACTCCACACTTCAAATGGTGGTATTATGATTGGAGAACAGGCGAAGCGGTCATAGTACTTAATAGAGAAAGAAATATGGAAACTATCCGGGTAATCGACCCTATGTGGCTAACCAACTTGTCTGCAGAATATGTCTATACATTATACAAATGGCCATTATTCTATGACGTGCAAGATATAGTACAAGCCCTCCGGTTCCAGAATGTTATATGACTCTATTTTGCATTTGAGATACATGCAGGAGTTACTAGAGAGGAGAAGTACAAGAGATTTGAGGAGCTTATGAAGAATGTCAGAAAATAATGTAAACTAGGTCCAAGGGGGAGTTTGTTGATACATATGTACCTAGTTTAGGAGCTTAATGTAAAATCTCTATCATGTCTTACATATATGTAATGGATGAGTTGAATGAAATACAATATGTGATTGATGCTTATAATGTTTAATGTTTCATTGTTATTGTGTGATAAAGTATATTGAACTAACTATATAGGTTTGAGGTTATTGTGCATAGTTCTTAGTCAATAATGATTGAGAAACATTTTCAAAACTTAATCGTATGAAGTCTGCATGCGAATGGACCATGCTACTGGATCATACACATGAATACTTCATGCTAATGGACCAGTCGCACGACTGAACCAGGAGACTGGATCAGTCACACGATTGAGACATAAGATTGGCTCAGCCGCAAGACTGAACCTTCAGTCATGCGTATGGATCAATCGCATGATTCAATCGCACGACTGAACCATGCTAATGGTTCAATCGCATAATTCAGTTGCACGACTGAACCATGCTAATGGTTCAGTCGCACGATTGAAAAACCCTAATCTATAAATACCACCTAATTCGTGGAAAAACAAAACACTTGAAGAATTTCGACTCATATTCATACCCTAGCTGTCCAGAGATTCTAGAAAGCCTGTTCCAACTTCATAGTTCGCAATTGGTCTTGTTCTAATCGTTCTTAACATTTCTTTAATCGTTAGATTGATCTGAATTGCGTTCTCACTGATTGGATCGCCAATCAAATAGGATTCTGCACTATTTGATCTGGTTTCACACAATATTAGTTAGTACTCCGTACGTACTCGGTCCTAACAATTTGTATGGGGTCAAGCTCAAGAGAAAACGTTCGAGGAGTTAAAGGCGAGGTTGACTCAAGCTCTTTTTCTGTCATTACCCGATGGAAGTGAAGATCTAGTGGTTTATTATAATGCTTCCTACTCGCGGTGGGATGTGTGTTAATGCAGAGAGGAAAGGTTATAGTCTATGCATCCCGACAGTTGAAGGTTCATGAGGTCAATTATCCTACACATGATTTGGAGCTAGAAGTCGTGGTCTTCGCGTTAAAGATTTAGAGGCACTACCTATACGGTACAAAGTGCACCATATTCATCGACCACAAGAGCTTGAAGTACTTCTTCGAGTGGAAGAACCTGAACATGAGGCAAAGGAGATGGTTAGAGCTCATAAAAGATTATGATTGTGAGATCCACTACCATCCGGGCAAAGCCAACGTGATGGAAAATTCCCTTAGCCGAAAAGAGAGACCCGAGCCGATTCGGGTGAGAGCTTAACAGTTAATCATGACCTTTGATGTGATGAAGCAAGTCAATGAGTTTCAAGATGAGGCATTGAAAGAAGATAATCTTAACTCCGAAAGAATGAGAGGTCTGATTGCGGAATTGGGTGAAAACACAGTTGATGTTAAGACCTGATTCGGGCGGATGTGGATTCCTTGTTATGGGGATCTACGTATGAAGATTATGGATGAAGCTCACAAGACTCGATAATCTATTCATCCTGTTGCTACAAAGATGTACCAAGACATGAAGAAAGACTATTGGTGGTCGGGTATGAAGCGTGATGTGGTGGAGTATGTGAGTAAGTGCCTTACTTGCTTGCAAGTGAAGGCGGAGCATCAGAAGCCATATGGAAAGATCCAACCCTTGGATATACCGGAGTGGAAGTGGGAACATATCACCATGGACTTTATTACGAAGCTACCGCGTACCGCGCGAGCGTATGATGCCATATGGGTGATAGTTGATCTTTTGACGAAGAGTGCTCACTTCCTATCGATTCGCGAGACGTATTCATCTGAGAGGTTGGATGATCTTTTCATTAAGGAGATTGTAACTCATCAGAGTGTTCCGGTGTCTATTGTGTCTGATCGTGACACTCGGTTTACATCAAAATTTTGGAAGAAATTCCACGATGCAATGGGGACGAGGTTGCATATTAGCACGGCTTATCATCCTCAAACGGATGGTCAGTTGGAGAGCACGATTCAGATGCTGGAAGATATGCTTCGAGCATGCGTCACTGATTTTGGAGGAAGTTGTGATGACCACTTACCATTAACTAAGTTCTCATATAACAACAGTTATCATGCCAGCATTGGTATGCCCCCTTATAAGATGCTATATGGTAGGAGATGTTGAACACCCATGTGTTGGTGTGATATTGGTCAGAAAGAATTAGGAAGCGTTAAGGTGACTGAGGCTACGACTAAGAAGCATGAAAAGATCAAAGCCTTCAAGAAGGCAGCCAAAGATAGACAGAAGTCGTATGCTGATAAATGACGTAAACCGATTGAGTTCCAGGTGGGTGATAGAGTTATGTTAAAAGTCTCACGTTGAAAGGGTATCATTCGGTTTAGGAAGCGGGGCAAGTTGAGCCCGAGATACATAGGGCCTTTTCGAATCATTGCTAAAGTAGGAGAGGTGGCCTATAGATTGGAGTTACCAGATGAGTTAAGTGGAATTCTTCCGACATTCCACGTATCCCATCTCAAGAAATGTTTAGCAGACAAGGATATGGTTATACCACTGTAGGATATCGAGGTAGATGAACAGCTCAATTATGTGGATCAACCAGTGGCGATCATTGATCGACAAGAGAAGAGGCTAAGGATTAAAGTGGTTCCTCTTGTGCATGTACAGTGGAAGTACAGAAAGGGATCTGAGTCTATGTGGGAGACTAAAGAAGAGATAAGACAGCATTACCCACTATTGTTTGAGGAATAACATGTTTCGGGGATGAAACCTATATAAGGGGGTGGACTTGTAACACCCGGTTATTTATAAAAGACAAATAAAGAAGAATAAAGTGAAGAAAATGAAAGAAAATATATTATACCCAAGTTGAGGAGTAAAAAGTGTCGAAAGGACAAAAAGGTTTGAAAGTGGGTGTAAAGTGGGCATGGTCGCCCACTCCCTTCTCACAACACCCCAGATCTTTGGTTTTTAGAGAGAGAGAAAGGAAAGAGCAGCAGAATTCTCGGGTCTTTTTGAAGAAGTACTGAAAATTCGAATTAAGGTAAGAATTCATGGTTTTTAAGTGTTCTTGACTAGCCTTTCGTCGGGTGTATGCTTATTTGTGTTGTGTGTGTTCGTTGTATGTTTTAGTGGGTTTTAAGGTGGTTGAACTCAATTACAGACGAGTTTGGAAGAAGCCATACTCAAGAGCTGCAAAGGTGAGTTCTAGAACCCCTCTTTTACTGGTTTTTAACTGATTTTGAGGCTGGAAATGCATGCATGTATCTTTTTATAAAACTAGGTTTTATACCCATATGTTTGAATGTGTGTATGTTGCAGTTATGGTGTGATTTTGGACTATGTTCATGCTTGATGATGTTATGGTTGTGTTTCTAAGGATTAGAATGTAACATTTAAGCTTAGAACATGAAAGATCAGATTTGGGGATTGAATCTGATGAATAGTGTGCCCTAGGCTGCTCATGTGCCCAAACAATAGTTCATACGCCTAAGTTTAGAAAAAACTGCTTAAGTGTTGACAAATGCAGATGGAAAGTCAATGCGGATGGAAAGTCAATATGGATGGAAAGTTAATATGGATGAGATGTTTCATGCGATTGAACAACAAATGCGGATGAGCATTGACAAATGTGGATGAGAAAGTCTAGGTGTGAACAAATGCGGATGAGAAAGTCTAAGTGTGAACAAATGCGGATGAGAAATTTTGTGTGAACAAAGTTAATGCGGATGAGTAAGTTATGTGACTGGACAAATGCGGATGAACAAATGTGGATGAGCATTGACAAATGCTGATGAGTTAAAGTCAATGCGAATGAACAATTGTGGATAAGTTCATGCGACTGAACAAATGCGGATGAGTAAAGTCAATGTGGATGAGTAAAGTCAACGCGGATGAACAAATGCGGGTGAGCATTGACAAATGCTGATGAGTAAAAGAAATGCAGATGAACAAAAGAGGAAATGCGGATGAACACTTAGAAAATTTCCTGACTTTTTGGGGAAAAATGTAACTTAGGCTTCGACTTGGGAGGTTCTCGGGGGCTATGTAAGTTGAATTTTTGAGGTTATAGATGTTATGATGGGCATGTTATGATGTATGACTGATGCTTATGGATGATGGTATGTATGATGTATGTTATGCATGTATGATCCTGTATGATGATGTTGACTGTGTATGATGATGTTCCTTACATTGTATGTTTATTTTCCCATGGTTTTACGTTGAATGTTAATGAATGAAATGAAAGTATTATGTAACGTAAAGTGGAAGATAATGAAAAGAGGAACATGATGAATGAATGCATGCATTAATGAACGAAGGAAATTAAAATAAGTATTGCAAGCCTTGTATGTGGGAACACGCCCAATGAAGGGTGTTAGTCCAACGGTGTGTGGGTTAGCTACCCTAGAAGGATGCACACTGGGGTCCATCTTTATGACCGACCATTTGTATAGAACCTTTGTCGCTTACCCTAGATACTATGGCCAGGCTGTTGTATGCCATGACGGGGGGTCTATGATAGACCTCGGCCCAGTATCCGCTTTATGCATGACAGTGGGTATAGCATATGACAATGGTACGCCTGAATTTACCCTTAGGTACTGTGGCCAGGCTGCTGTGCGCCATGAACGGGGGTCTATGATAGACCTCGGCCCAGTACCCGCTTTATGCATGACGGTGGGGTAAAGTTCATGGTTTTTGATGAAATGAAAAGAAGTAGTGATGAATGTATGAATGAAAGTAAGAAAGCATGAATGAATGGAAGTTAATGAATGAATGATGAAGATAATAATGATATTATCTATGTGTACATATGACGTGTGATCACATGCAAAAGTAAAGGATGGTTTTAATGAAAGTAAAGTATGTTTTATTATAAAACTAGAACTCACTTAGCAACGCTGACTTTTTATGCATTTTCCAGTTGGCAGGTGAGCATTGCTGAGAATGGCGCGGGGCAGCTACTTGGCATTTTGGATTGCATTCTTTTGTTAATTTTTGTGCATTGTAATGTGAACGAATGATGTTTCGAAATGAATGATTGTATTAACTTGCAAAATCATTTTTAATGAAATGAAAAATTATTTTGATGTTCCGCTGCGATGTTTTATGAAAGTTAAATGTAATTATATGTTTTATGAGCAATGATTAGCTGAACAAACTTTCAAGTCTTAGTTTTCTTCCGAAGGCAAAATTCTCAAAATCCTTAGAAAATTCTTCCGGAGTCATTTTAGCTTCAGAAGCTATTTCATTAAAACTTTCGAAGATGATTTACCTTCGGAAGCTTTTTGACTTCCAAGAAAACTATTTTTTAAGCAAAAGCAAACTACTTTTTCAGAGGTGGGACCACTTACGGATTTTAAAGTTTATCCTCTTTCATTAACTTTGTCCTATAAACCCAACGGTTTCCCCCTCTTTCTATCATCTCCTTCTTTCCTCCATACCTAAAACCCTAAATTTGTCTCTGAAATTACTTTGTTTCATCTTTCTTCATCCTTAAGCTCTCTCAAAATGGCCAACCTTCATCGCAGAAATGACCCGAACATTTCCATGCAGTTACACAGGCAACACAACCAGGTTGCTCTGCTACACTCTGAGAAAGATCCACATTTCTCAGAGGTTTGTCGTTTCTTAGATCTGTCAAACTACTTCACCTCCCTAACCATTGATCCTACTCTTTATGAGGATCAACTGCTAGAAGTTTGGAAGACCTACCAAGAGGTCATCATGGATGGGGAGAAGGCACTGTCTGCCACAATGCAGGGGAGAACAGTCTTCATCACTCCGGCCATCATCAACATACATCTTTAGTTGGATGATGAAGAAGGTGAGATTCTCTTCCCTAAAGAAGCTGTTAACTAGTCCTTCGCACAGATGGGCTATGAGGGAGACTTCTCTGTCAAGACCTTCAGGAAAGGGAAGGTCTCATCCCAATGGAAATTCCTGCTTCATGTGGTTATCCACAGCTTATCAAACAAGCATGGTGGATGGGACCAGATTCCTGAAGATCTCTCCTTCATTGTTCATAGGATGGTTCAGGGAGTCAAGTTTAGGTACTCTTAGTTTGTTTACACTAATCTGCTTGCAAACTTGGACTCCTTAGAGTACTACGTGTTCCCTACATATGTTCAATACATTCTTAACTATGAACTGGGCTCACAGTTAAGGGGAATAGGTAATACTCTTAAATTGGGACAGATGAAGCCTGGAATCTTTAAAATATTGAGAAAGCCCATTGTTGGCTTCTCTGGGGTAGAAACAGCCGCTGTCCAAAAAATATTAGAGCTCTTTGCTCAAGGTAACAACCTAGCAGCATCAGCTAGTGTTGAACCCACACCTTCTACATCCTAACCACCTCAACAGCCACAAATCACCCTCACCTACCAAAGAAAACACAAATGAACCCCTACTCAGACTACTCACCCTATGCAGGCCCCTATATACTCACCCACACAAGAAGAAATGGACACTAGAGCTCCCACTTCTCTTGAGGAGCATACCACTCCCATTCCTTCAATGATCAGTGCTGAGGTTCCTCATGCTCAGCCTGATAAGCTCATATGCCCAAATGCCTTAAGCCATCACTCTGAGTCTCAACACTCAAGTGATCAACCTTCAGCGGATAGTTACCATCCCCAGCCTTTGGACTTAAACCAACCAATTCCTAACCTTGACTTCTATACTGATGAAGATCTAGGTTTCAGTTTAGTACCATGATTCTCTTTTCTTTTCCCCTACTCCAAGAGAGATGAGTGCTCCTGAGTCTCCTACTTCTAGCCCACATCAGTCACCCATTACTAAGGTGGACACATCTGAACCTGTTTAGGGTGTTCATATGGAAGAGGCTCTCACTTTTTCAAGTGATTCCATCATTAAGACCTCAACCATGGCAACTCTGCCCATTGATACCTCAACTAAGGCTACCAGTGAATAGAGAAAATCCAGCAGCCAAGAACCTGAAGCTGGTGGTGAGAGTGAGGACTTTGGTCCAATTCTCTTATCCCCTAATGATTCATCTAATGAAGATGAGGGGAATTTGGGACTAAAGGTGCAAAACTTGTCACAAACATGCACCTATTTAGTCTCCAAGGTTAGTCATCTTGAATCTCAAGTGACTACCTTGCAAAACAGGGTCCATGATCAGCAACTTGAGATTTCTTATCTCAAGGATAAACTAGTTGGGAGACCTTTAAGAGGAGCTCAACCAGGAACATAAAAACCTGGGAGTGTGATTGTCCTAACTCCTAGCTCGCCTATGCAAGTGGGTGATACTACCAAAAAGTGGGAGAAAGTCATTACAATCATAGAACCTAGGAGTTCTTCTGAGAGTGTGGACATTGAGGACTCACCATCCTCACTTGCAATTGTGCACACTCAGTAACTTCCTCAAGTTCATATTGATGTGGACTATATAGACTCCTACATACAGAGTCTATTTGAGGAAGGAATATCAAGGGCTATGTCATCTCCACCAACTTCAAACCACATCATTGGGTGGAGGTATGATAGCAACAGAAGAGCCCTCATCACTCTTAGAGTTCAAGGGCAGCAAAAGGTCTTCAACTTTCAGACCTTGAACTTCTATCTGGATCTAGTCAACATGTCACTTGTCAATCAAAGCCAATCAAGACAAGCTGACAAGCTGGCTCAAAGAATCCAAGACAGGATCACTGCAGAGTTCAGCTTCAGAAGGAGACCAAGACAATCAGGCAATACCATCGGTCAACTAGATGTTAAGGCAGACCCTAAGATTAGTTTCATAGGGGAAACCTTGACTGAAGGCCCAGTGGCAGAACCTGAGAGCCATGTCTCATCATCATCAACTGCTATAGAGATTTATACCCTTTTTGAGACACCTGTTGGTGAAGGTGCTTCTCAACCTCTCTCTGGCTAGAGCTTAGAATCTACATCAAGTAATGAAGGAAAGCTCTCTCCATCCTGAGTCACAAAGGTCTGTAAGTGATGAAGGGTAAAGAAAGATGACATCTGAGGAGATTGAGGAGGTGGAGAGAGAGAGGAAAAAGAAGCTGAGGGGAGAAAGTTCCTCTTCTTGGTCTGCAAGACTCATGGAAACTACTATCTGGACTGCCCCCAGACCAAACACTTAGGATGATGAGTTGAGGACAGTCAGGATCAATTACTTGCAGACCAGGAATTATGACATTGACAATGTCATTTCTCTCCCCTTAGTGGAATTGAATGAACTGGTTGATAGGGAAAGGTCAAAGGAGAAGAAAGAGGCAGAAGATGTTGAGCTACTGGTACAAATGAAAGAAGAAAGAAGAAAGTAAAGACTATATAAGCATGTGCCTACTCTCTCCCCAGTTCAAGAAAGTCCTGCACATGAGGATGTGGTTCAACAAGAACCTCAGGTAGACAGAGAAGAAGACAGGATCAAAATGATCAACTACATGAGTGCCACATACCTCTATCAGGCGATTGCACTTCTTCCCTATCCTATGACTATGTTGAGTTTGAGTATCTCAAAAACTTGAACTTGAGATAGTCAGAGAAAGAATCTAAGGAAAGTCTTCAAAAAGATAATTTTATCCAAAGAAAACATGAGCTTATGAAAGTGATGAACTAGACTTACAACACAATACAACAATGAAGAGATTAACCAAACTTGATCAAACAGTAAACTGGATTAACCACAAGTGAGACACTAAGTACACAAGTAATATATGAGACAGAACAAGAGAACAAGAGTGTATGGTTTTCAAGAATGCAGTATATTGCTTTCTCTATGTTCTATTACAAGTGTTACAAAACATATTAGAAAGATACAAGAATATGAGATACTTATACTACATCCTACAGCCGGCTATACTTTGAAAGTCAGCTAGATACAATTGACTAGACACAAACAAAATCAATTGTAGAGTCAAAAGGCAGATTGCCTTTTGACTAGTGACTATGACATGCCATAGCTCACATCCTTATCTATTACAAAAAGGATAAAGTACATGAAGTAGAAAGTTACAGACTCAAGACCTCAATGTACAGTTACAGAGATGCAACGGAAAGGTGTCCAGCTTTATGGAAAAGTACATCAGATAAAGCATGTGTTAAAAGTCTTTGGAAGAAATCTATCTTCATAAGTTGAAGTTTCGGAAGACTTTGTCTCTGAGGCTTCGGAAGACTTCATATTTGGCTTCGGAAGATTTCACACTTAGAGTATTTCAGTTTCATGTATGAAACTTCCTAAGCATTCTTCTTCAATGCACTTGTGTAGCATGCAGGATAGACTTTGGATGTTTGAGTTGCATCAGACTCTTCATTAAGCTCTACAAACTCCCCTAGGCTGATGCTAACAAAACACTTAGTAGACTTCAGATATCAACAGTCGTCATTAGGATGATCACCATTCCTTTCTTCATAAGGTGATCAGGATCCTTCAGACTATCAAAATGTCTTCTCATATAAAAGAGATCATGCAGAGGCAACTGAAACATATCTTGCCATGTGTAAATGTCTTCAGTGCCTTGATCTCTAATGGCATGCCATCTTTCTGGATTTGTGGTGTATGTCCAAGACAAGATGGGTCTTCCTAATGCTATAGGAGCTGTTTGAATTGGAGTTGATGTAGCATCCTCTGGCTGCACAACCTCAGGATGTTCTGACTCATCCTGGGGTTTAGAAGAGGGTGCAGTCTTCTTCTTCTTTGGCTTTGGTTTAGAAACCATCCTCTTCATTCTCTTTACAGGTTTTAACTGAAAAGACTGGCCTGTAGTACCAAATTGATCTTCATGTCTTTCTGAGTTGGGACTTCCTCTCTCTCAAGCTTAGGAGGAGGGGGAGGTTGACTCTGCTGTGGATTAGAAGATGAAGCTTGCTGAGTTTCAGCAGGAGGTCCAGGTTGTGTTATCTCTGGTTGTTCAACCTTAACCTCCACTTCAGGTGGAGCTTGACTTGGAGTGGAGTGTAAGTCAATGAGCTCTCCACTTTTGATCTTCTGCTTGATCACCCTAATATACTCATCCATAGTGGATAGAGACATGGGGCCAAGTCTCCTTTCGGAGAATCCATATAGCTTCAAGAAGCTCATCATCCTCTGCCTGTCAACAAACTTCTTCATGCTCTTTTGGATGATGGCTCTTGATTTTGCAGCTTCCTCCCTTAGCTTTTTCTTAGTTGTCTTTCTATCCTTGATTATCTCAAGTTCAAGTTGTTTTAAGTACTCAAACTCAACATAATTGTAACACCTAGTTATTTTAAAGACAATGAAAGAATGAATAAAGTGAAAGAAAATAAGGAAAAGAAATAAAACCCAAGTCTAGGGTAAAAAGGTATCCAAAAGGACAAAAGGTTTGAAAAGTTGGTGATAAAGGTGGCATGGCTGCCCATCACCCTTTCTACACACAAAATTTTTGGATTTTTAGAGAGAAAAAGTAGCAGGAAGTAGAGAACTCTCGGTTTGAAGAGAACAAGAAGAAAAGTGTGAATTCTGTTAGGATCAGTGATTTAAGTTTGATTAATTAGAGTAGAGTAGATTGCAGCAGAATTCAAATAATGAATTAGAAAATTTAGCAAGAACTCAATTGATATTCAACGGAATAGTAAACGTTATAGAGAGAGAGATGTCTGCAAAAGGAATATTTCATTCAAATGCTTTCGTGGTGGCCGAAAGTCACACATTACAATTAGGTCAACATTCCTTATATAAGGAATGTGACGTCTGCTGATGTCACTTGATAGTGACATCTAACAGAATTATACAAACAACTGAAACTATGCAAACTACTGAGAATGTTCTCAACAACTGATCACATCTCAGAGAATGCTAAGTACAAGAACATAAAACTACTGAACTAAAACTACTGAAACTATAAACTACTGAAAGGTAAATTACAAGTACTGAAAAGGAAAACCATCACAACTACTGAAGTTAATAACTTCAGCTGTTGTGATAACTACTGATCACTCTGGTCTTTAGTCTTTGTCTTCAGTCTTTGTTCTTCAGACTTTTATTTCAGACGTTGTCTTCGGCTGATAGCTTCAGACTTTGTCTTCAGTACTTCACTTTCAGACTTTGTCTTCAGTACTTTACTTTCAGACTTTGTCTTCAGTACTTTAGTTTCAGACTTTGTCTTCAGTAGAAATCTTCAGATCTTGTCTTCAGACTTTGTCTTTAGACCTTGTAATCAGTTGATGTCTTCAGTTGTTATGATTTTCTTCAGCAGTTGTAATGTCTATAGGACTTGGAGGTTTTTCTGATCAGGCTCATTGGTCCTTTTGGTCCAACAAACTCCCCCTGAACCAATGCAGCCAAAACCTCTAAGTTTATTGATGATCCCATTTATTCTTTGGCAGAAACACCCTCTTGATCAGCTTCAGAGGTAATCATGTAAGCACAGGCCGGGAAAAGGTTTCTGATCTTTTGATTGGCTAAGTGTGGAAGGGAACTCTGTCTGGGGAAACTGGACACAGAGTCTTGTCCCAACCATGAAACTTAATTCCCATTGATGAGTCTGTAAGACTCTCTTGCATAGGCCTCAAGGAGAACAACTTGTTCCTCCTTGGTGAGTTCTTCTGCTTCTCCCTCAAAGAAGAACTCAGGGCCATAATATTCAGACAGATACCTTATTGTCTTCCCATTCTTCAACTCAACAGTTGTGATCTCTCTGTATGCGAATTCATCTGGATGAGAGCCTTCTAGCAACAACTGGAGTTCACTCTTTTGAAGATCTTCAAGTCTCTTGTATAACAGCCCCTTCTTGATCATTTTGTTCTCAAGTAGAGATTGAGGGGTTGTCTTTGAATTGTGTGCTCTCTTGAATTCTTATATATTCTCCCAGGGTGAGACTACCATAGCCAACATAATTGCAGCATTCAAAGTCTTTTCCACTTGGCCATGATATCTACTTGGTATGTTCTTCTTGTGTATTCTGGAACTTACCCTGGGGTCTGGCCAAATCCTCACTCTTTCTCTTTGATGTTGGAATGTATGCCTAAGAGTGTACAGCCTCAGAGCTTGTTTCTTCATTGCTTGAATGGATGAGGACTGGGGAAGTCCTTGTCAACCATTTTGAGAAATTGCTCTTCATGTTGCTTCTGTTGTTCTACTTCTTCAATATTCACTTTCAGCATTTGCATTTTCAAGTCAGGTGTGATCATCTGTTGACTTCTGGGCTCAGGTGTTTTAAGTTTGAGAATAGCAGAGATTGGCAGACTGTGTTCATTCTCATCCTCTTCTTCTTCTTTTTCTACCCTCAACACCCTTCTCCTCCTTCTGGGTGTATCACTGGGTGTGGTTTGAGATGATTTTTGGGGTAATGGAATTGGTTTTGTGGGTTGAGTTGTGGGTGGTTTTGGTTTAGGGATAGAATTGGCAGATTTTAGAGATGATTGTTTTGAGGGTTGTTTTTGAGTGGGAGTATGAGAAGCTGATCTAGCAATTTAGTGGTGAGTTTGGCTTTTGAGAGCTTTGCCATCTCAGTTCTCTTCCCAGCACATGCTTCATCCAGTGCTTCGATGATCAACCCTTTGTTGTAGCTTCCAGCAGAACAGATTTTCTTGGTTATTTCCAAGATACTGTCTCTGGACCAAGACTTCATCTCTATCAATGATCTTCCTAGATATTTGGCAATAAACCTGATCATAATCTCCAACCTTTCCCTATCCATCACACTGTAACTAGCCCATCTTTCTTAATTTCATTTATCTCCAGCCTTCTAATCTCAACATCTAAGGTGGCTATGTCATGACCCTGTCTGAAGAGCTGATCTATTATTTTGTCCATAGATCTGCTGTGAGCTTCATCAGCTTCTTTGACAAGATCTTCTAAGGACTTTTCTCCATCAGACTTTGACTCAGCACTTCTGTTCCGTTTGTAAGTGATCAGCTGATCTTTCTGCTCTTTGTTTGTGCTCAGCTCTTGCACTGTGATCAGTTGTTTCTCTGAGATCAGTTCTTGTTCTTTCTCCAACTCCTTTTCTTTTTCTGGCTCTTTCTCATTTTCTACTCTCTTCCTTTTCCTTTCTTTCACTGCCTTAGACTTAGTAGTCTCCCCCTTTTTGGGTGAATTGGGATCAGGGGCTTGAAAGGCAGAAAGTGACTTGTGAACAGCATCATCAAGGAGTGTTTGGAGATTTGAGGAGATCCTCTCATCAATGGCTTTATATACTATCTCAGTGATGATAGGAGTGATGAGAGGTAAGGAGCTTTGAAAGGTTGCAACCATCTGCTCAGAGGGGTTCTGTCCCTGAGAGGTGGTGCCAAAAGCAGTGGCTGGTGGCTTAGTTAAGTGTATTGGCTGTGTGTTTGGTGAACCTTCAAATGAAGGTGCCATCTGTGGGTTTATTGGGGCAGATGGACTTTTATCCTGAGACATTTTGGCTAGCAGTTCTTTGAGTCTGCTCACCTCAGTCTCTAGGATTGTGTTATGGGCTAAGACATCAAAGAAAAAGCCCAGGTCATCATCAGTCTTTGCTGAATCATCTGACCTCCTGATTAAATCAGGATGTACATGCCCTGAGTGTAGATCAGTATATGCATGTGCCCTTTGTTCTTGGTTTTGGGGACTTCCTGCCTCTGGACTTTGTCCTTCATTGGCAGTTGCCTCTGGTGAGGTCTTATATATGTTACCAACTTCATCCTGTTCATTTGCTAAATCAGTAGAAGTGGCAGCCTGACCAGATGTTCTAACCTCCTCTTCTACACTCGGAGATTGAACATTATAACCCCTGTGTTGTAGGTTATCAGCAGCATTTTGGTCCTCCCCCTCAATCGTTGAGGTATTCCCAGTGTTAATTGGTTTCTGGGGAGGGGGTGAGGAATGCAGCTGACTCAGCACTTTAGCAACTATAAGGGTTGGGCTTTGAGGGGCGGTTGCATGTGGAGATTGGTCAGAAGCAGATTGCACCCGGGGTGAGAGATGCTCTTCAATGGTAACCTTCTCAACTGAGATAGGTTCCAGTAATGTGGTATCCCCAAATTTGGTTGCAACAGGATCCTATGGAGAGGATACCTGTGCGGTTTCAGCTGGTTGAGTCTTTGACATGACTGGGGGGTTAGAACCAGTATGTGTTTCCTGTATTGGTGGTACAGGGGCATCCCCAGGGGACTCGTCTCCTTGAGTAGCCTTTTTGGGCTTTTGGGGTTTGGGTTTGGTGGGGATTTTGGATCTGGAGGTGGAGGTTGTGGGTTCCCTCTGCTTGGGTTTGAGCAGCCGGGTAGCCCCTTTGAGAGTAGGGTCAGAGTTATGCCTGGAGTATACCTCAGCTAAGACAGCTAGAGCAGGGACTCCAAGACCAACAAGGCCTTCAGATTTTAATTGATTTAAAATTATGGCCATCAGAAACCTGGGATATAGTAGCCATCTGTTTGTCACAGGTTTCTGAGCCAGATCCTTAAGTTCCAGAAACACTATCTCCGAAAAATTTAGAGTTTGTCGTTCAAAGATAGAGTACAAAACCTGTTGCCATCTTGAGGACATTTGATCCCATGAAGATGTCTTTGAAGCAAGGCAGACATTCACCATGTGGAAGATAAGTCTTTCAGCATCATGGAAGTGCTTTTTGAGAATGGTTGTAGCACTTAAGTCTCCTTCATACTTGTTGTTGATGAAAGACATATCAATGGTTCCTTTCGGGTATTCTATAATACAGGTGGCATCATGCAAATTTAGGGTTTTGCAAATGATGTCAGGGGTGATTACCACCTGTTTCTGGTTGACCAACGACTGGAGAGTGATTTGGCTATCATTTTCACTAGTTGTTACAGAGACGTTGATCCAGAATTGGTTTAAGGAATCGGGGTATATGGTAGGATTCAAAAGAAAGGCGGTTCTATATTGGGAATCCACCATAAGATCGCTGGCATTATCAAATTTGTTCCAAAAGGCCGATTTCGAGAGGTAGGCAACACAGTTGTGTTTGGGTTGAGTTTCATGGTCGCCATTGTTGAGAGAGAAAATTAGAGTAGAAAACGGCTAATGAAACATTCGGCTATAAGTGCAGGTATTTATAGGTTAAGAAAATGCTGAAAAGAAAATGACTGAAAGTGTTGGTGTTGTCATCAGTTGTATGAAAACAACTAAAGACTTGGTTTTAACTATCAGACATTTGAAACAACTGAAGACTTGGTTTTGGTCATCAATAGTATGAAACTACTGAAAACCTTGGTTTTGGCTTCAGGTGTAGGAAACAACTGAGGACTTGGTGTTAGTCATCAGTAGTTGTGAAACTACTGAAGACATGGTTTTGTCATTAGTTGTTTAAGGTGAAACAGCAGTTTGTGGAAACGATTGAAGAGAAAATTCTCATCAGTAGTTTTCGTCAATTCTTAGCTTTTCAGCTATTTCATACTGTCCTCAACACTTACTCATCAGACTTTTTAGCTGTTTTCAGTTGTTTCATAGGACATCAGTACTTATCTGTTTTTTACTGACATCAGTAGTTATAACTACATCAGTAGTTGTAACTGCATCAGTTTCTTTTAACAGAAAGTACAGTCTGTCAGGATCAGCGATCACAAGTTTGATGTATTAGAGTTCAAAGCAGCGGAATAAGAACAGGAATTAGACAAATTGTAGCAAGAAATCGATACTTGTGTGCATTAAGAGCACATACGGTTATAGTGAGAGAATATATTTCTGATTCAAGGAATGTTTATAGATATGGAATATTTCTGATCAAATCATTCACTTTATTACAATAGGTTGTTACTCCTTATATAGAGTGCAACAACCACTGCTGTTGTCACGGAAAGTGACAACTGGCAGATCTATTACAAAAATAACTAAATCTTAACAAACTACTGAAATGTTCACACTACTGAGAACATATCAGAGTGTTAAGTACAGAATATAAAACTACTGATTAGAAACTACTGAAACTACAACGACTGAAGAACAAGCTCTTCAGTCGTTTTACAAAACTACTGAAACTAGAAATATAAAACTACTGATATCACAACTACTAAAGAAGTACTCTTCAGCAGTTGTGACAAACTACTAACGCTTCAGTACTTGATCTTCAGACTTTGACCTTCAGATGTTTCATCAGCTGATGACTTCAATAGATATCATCAGCTGATGTCTTCAGACTTTGTACATCAGTTGTTGATCTTCAGCACTTGTAAACTCTTCAGCTGTTGTACTTCAGTACTTGGTCTTTCAGCTACAGCACTTGTGTTCTTCAGCTGTTCAGCTTCAGTACTTGCGTTCTTCAGCTGTTCAGCTTCAGTACTTGTGTTCTTCAGCTGTTGTACTTCAGCACTTTAGTTCTTCAGCTGTTGAAGTCTTCAGCACTTGATCTTCAGCTGTTGAAGTCTTCAGCACTTGTCAAACTGCTGATGAAGCATTCAGCAGTTGTTGTGATACCATGTGGGACTTAGAGGTTTTCTGATCTTGGCTCATTAGTTCTTTTGGTCCAACAAACTCCCCCTGAACCAATGCAGCCAAAACCTCTAAATTATTTATTATCCCACTTATTGTTGGCAAAATGTTGGTCTTTTTCCTTCTTGATCAGTAGAGAAGATGACCCATGTAAGCTCCGGCCTGGGAAGAAATCTCAGATATTTGTTTGGCAGGGTACGAATGGGAACTCTGTTTTGGGGAACTGGACACAGAGTTGTTATCCCATTCATGAGATTTACTTCCCCATAATGAGTCTGTATGACTCTCGAACATAGGCCTCAAGGAGAACCACTTGTTCCTCCTGAGAGAGTTCTTCTACTCCTCCTTCGAAGAAGAACTCTGGACCATAGTACTCAGATAAGTACTTCATGGTCCTGCCATTTTTCAGCTCCACTATAGTTACCTCCCTATAGACAAATTCATCAGGATGGGTGCCTTCAAGGAGTAACTGGAGCTCATTCTTCTGGATGTCTTCAAGCTTTTTATATAACAACCCCTTTTTAATCATCTTGTTTTCTAGTAAGGCTTGAGGGGTCATCTTTGCTTGATGAGCTTTCTTGAATTCATCAATTATTTCCCAGGGTGTGACTACAATGGCCAACATGATGGTAGATTCTATTGTTTTTCTAACCTGGCCATTGTATCTGTGTGGAATAGTTCTTTTATGGATTCTAGAACTCACCCTAGGGTCTGGCCATACTCTCACTCTCTCCTTCTGATACTGAAAAGTGTGCCTGAGAGTGTACAGCCTCTGAGCATGCCCTTTCATGGCTTGAATAGATGATGACTGAGGAAATTCCTTGTCAACCATCTTCAATAATTGCTCATCGTGCTGTTTCTGCTGTTCTTCATCTTCTATCTTGACTCTGACCATTTCCCTTTGAGAGTCAGGTGTGATCATGGGTTGACTTCTGGGTTTTGGTAGCTTTAGAACAGCAGAGAGTGGCAGACTATCATCTTCATCCTCTTCTTCTTCTTCTTCTTCCATCCTCAGCACCCTTCTCCTCCTTCTAGGTGCATCACTGGATGATGGTTGGGTTGGTAAGGGAATTGGTTTTGAAGAGTGAGGATGTTTGGACTTTGGCTTAGAGATTGGTTTGGAGATTTGAGGGGTAGGCAGTGTTTGAGTGGGTGGAAGGGAAGGTTGATCCAGCATCTTTGTAGTAAGTTTCGCCTTTGTAAGTTTTGCCATTTCTAACCTTTTACCAGCCCCAGCCTCATCAAGGGCTTCAACAATAATCCCCTTGTGGAATTGCTCAGACAGACAGATTCTGGTGGCTATAGCCAGAATACTGTCCCTGGTCCACGCGCGAATCTCCATTAACGATCTTCCTAAGTATTTTGCAATGAAGCGGATCATTATCTCCAATCTCTCTTTTTCAAGAGCATCATACCCAGCCCATCGGGTTTGAATCTCTTGCATTCCAACCTTCTGATCTCACTATCCAATGTGGCTGTATCAAACCCTTGCCTGAAGAGTTGTTCAATTATTTTATCCATGGATCGGCTGTGTGTAGTATCAGCTTCTTTTACCAGCTCTTCCAAGGATTTGTCTTCAGTAGTAGATTGATCCTCAGCACTTTTCTTTCGCTTGTAAGTGAGCAGTGGTTGCTTTTCTTTCTCCTCCTCTTGGCTTGCTTCTCTTCCTTCTCTTCCTCTGTTCTTTTCCTCTTCTTTTCTTTCACTGCAGTACTCTCCCCCTTTTGGATGCATTGGAGGAAGGGGTTTGTACCGCAGAAAGTGTCTTTTGCACAGCAGCATCAATCAAGGGTTGTAAATTTGAGGAAAGCCTCTCATTAATGGCTTTAGTCACAATAGCAGTGATTATGGGTGTGATGAGAGGGAGGGAATTTTGAAGTACAGCACCTATTTGCTCAGGAGGGTTCTGTTCCTGAGAATAGGGCCTGAAGCAGAGGCAGGTGGTTGAGTTTGGAGTGGCTCAGTGTTTGGGGAACCTTCAACTGAAGGTGCCATCTGTGGGTTGGTGGAGGCAGATGGTCTTTCTCCTTGTGAAAGTTGGTCAAGTAAGTTTTGAGCCTACTGACTTTCTCTTCAAGGATTGTGTTCTGGGCAAGAACATCGTAGAAAAAGCCCAGGTCATCATTAGCCGAAGCTGAATCATCTGACCTCCTGCTTGGAGCAGGATTTACATGCACTGGTGTAGACCAGTTGTTGCATGTGCCCCTTTTGCTTGGTACTGGGGACTTCCAGCCTCAGGACAATGTTCATCATCAGCTGTTGCCTCTAGTTAGGTCTTAGCAATGTTACCAGCCTCATTCTGATCATGTGATGATTCAGAAGAGGTGGAAGCCTCACTAGATATTCTAAGCTCCTTATCTACACCAGGAGATAGAAGTGGTAAACCCCTGTGTTGTGGGTTCTCAATTGCACTGTGTTCCTCCCCCTCAATTGTAAAGGTGTTCCCAGTAGTAAGAGGTTTCTAGGGAAGGGGTGAGGAGTGCAGTTGAGTCAGCACTTGTGCAACTATTAAAGTTGGGCTGTGAGGGGCGGTTGTATGGGGTGAAGGGATAGAAGCAATGTGCACTTGGGGAGGTTGGTGCTCTTCAATGTCAATCCCCTCAAGTGAGGAAGATTCCAGATGTGTAGGTACCCCTTTTGTGGTTGCTGCAGGCTCCTGTTGAGAGGAATCCTGAGCGGCTATGGCTGGAAGAGTCATTGTATCCACTAGGGGGTTTGGACTAGTGGATATATCCTGCGTTTGTGTTGCAGGAGCATCCTCAGGGGACTCAATTCCCTGAGTAGCCGTTTTGGGTTTCTTTTTGGTGGGTTTGGTGGGGACTTTTGATTTGGAGGTGGTGGCTGTGGGTTCCAGCTGCGTGGGTTTGCGCAGCTTGGCAGCCAATTTGAGTGTCTGGTCAGAGTTGTGCCGGGAGTATACTTCCGGCAGAACAGCCGTAGCAGGGACTCCTAAGCCAACAAGTCCCTCAGCATTAAGCTGGTTTGTAATGATGGCCATTATGAACCATGGATATAGTATCCAACAGTTAACAGTTAGTTTTTGAGCCATATCCTTGAGCTCCGAAAATATTATTTCTGAAAAATTTAACGGTGTTGCTCAAGAATAGAATACATTACCTGCTGCCACTTTGTCGACATTTGATCCCAAGACGAAGTCTTAGGAGCCAAACATACATTCACCATGTGAAAAATTAGGCGTTCAGCGTCATGGAAGTGTTTCTTCATGATAGTGGAGGCACTGAGATTGCCTTGATATCCATGTTGGGCAAAGGATAGATCTGTGGTGCCCTTGGGATATCCAGCAGGAGAAATAGCATCATCCAGAGCAAGAATTTGGAGGATTATTGCAGGAGTGATGACCACTTCTTTGTTGTTGACAACCGACTGGAGAGATGGTGTGTTGTTCTTCCCAGTGGTAATAGTAACGTTCATCCAAAATGTTGGAGGGATTCGGCATGTAGTATGGGATTCAGAAGAAATCCCGTTTGTATTGGGACTGAACCATAAGATCGATAGCAGTATCGAACTTAGTCCAGACAGGCGATTTAGTAAGGTAGGCAACACAGTTGTGTCGCGGTTTAATTTGCATGGACGCCATTGAGAGAGGAAGTTTTGGAGAGGAACGTTAGGTTTGAAGAAGATGAAGCATTGAAGGATTAGGTCAGGGATATTTATAGGGTACGGGTAAGAAAACGACTGAAGGATGTGGTGTTAGTCATCAGTAGTTTTAAAACGACTGTTGACATGGTATTATCCTTTCAGACGTTGAAACAGCTGAAGTCATGGTGTTAGGCATCAGAAGTTAAAAAACTACTGAAGACCGTGGTTTTGACTTCAGATGATTGAAACAACTGAGGACTTGGTGTTTGTCATCAGTAGTTGTGAAACTACTGAAGACAGTGGTTTTGTCATCAGCTGTTGTAACAACTGAAGACTTGGTATTAGTCATCAGTAGTTATAAAACTACTGAAGACATGGTATTGCTTCAGTTGTTTAGAATGAAACAGCAGTTGTACAAACGACTGAAGAGAAATTTCTCATCAGCTGTTTTCGTCAATTCTTAGCTTTTCAGCTGTTTCATACTGTCCTCAACACATTCATCAGCCTTTTTGGCTGATTTCAGTTGTTTCATAGGACATCAGTACTTATCTGTTTTACTGATTTCAGTAGTTGTAACTGCATCAGTAGTTGTAACTACATCAGTAGTTTAGAACAGATGAAGTACTTCAGTACTTGTGAGACATTTAGCCTTCAGTAGTTATAAAACTGCTGAGGGTAAAAGAACTCATCAGTACTTATATGTGACATGGTTACCAATGATCATCAGTACTTATTACTAAGATCATCAGTAGTTGTCACTTATTCTAGCTGCAGCATACCAAGCCTTAACACCAGGTTTTGGAAAGTTGAACTATCCAAAGGCTTAGTAAAAATGTCTGCAAGCTCATCAGCACTAGGCACAAACTTAGGATCAATCAGACCTTTTTCAAAACAATCCTTATAAAATGATGTCTGATCTCTATATGTTTGGTCCTAGAGTGCTGGACTGGATTTTTGACAATACACAGCGCTGAAGCACTATCCATTAACAATGGAGTCTTAGTCTCTGTAATGCCATAATCCAGAAGTTGGTTCTGAAGCCAGAGTACCTGAGAGGTGCAACTTGCAGCAGCAATGTACTCTGCTTCAGCAGTTGATGTAGCAACTGAGGTCTGTTTCTTGCTCTGCCAAGAATCAAGCAGTTGCCTAGGAATTGACATCACCAGAAGTTGATTTCCTGGTCAACTTACACCCTGCATAGTCACTGTTAGAAAAAGCAACTAATATACCAGAATGTCCAGTAGAATACCATAAACCTAGAGATGGAGTGCCTTGCAGATATCTAAAGATCCTCTTGACTGCAATCAGATGAGACTTTAGGTGCAGCCTGAAATCTAGCACAAACACATGTAGCAAACATAATATCTGGTCTAGAAGCTGTTAAATACATCAAGGACCCAATCATACATCTGTAAAGTGTTTCATCAACCACTTACCTTTCTGATCTGAGTCCAGTTGTGTGGTGCTGCTCATGGAGTAGAACAGGGCTTACAGTTTTGTAAATCAAACTTTTGCAAAAGATCTTTTGTTTATTTGGATTGATGAATAAAAATTCCATCAGCCTTTGTTTGATTTGCAACCCCAGAAAGAACTGTAATTCTCCCATGGCACTCATTTCAAACTTCTGTTGCATCAACTTTGTAAAGGCATCACACAACTTTGGATCAGAGGATGCAAAAATGATATCATCTACATAAATTTGAACAAGTAGATTATGCCCCAGCTTTCTTAATGAATAAAGTCTTATCTATGGAGCCTCTAGTGAAATTATTTTCCCGAAGAAAGTTTGATAATGTCTCATACCAGGCTCTAGGAGCTTGTTTTAACCCATAAAGAGCCTTATCAAGCTTATATACACCAATTAGGATGTTTATTGTCCTCAAAGCCTGGAGGTTGACATACATAAACCTCTTCTTTAATTTTTCCATACAAAAATGCACTTTTGACATCCATTTGAAAAACTTTAAGTTTTGATAAGCAGCATAAGCTAAAAACAATTGAATTACTTCCAGTCTGGCTACAGGGGCAAAGGTTTCATCATAATCAATACCTTCTTCTTGTGCAAACCCCTGAACAACCAGTCTGGTTGTTCTTAACAATAAGCCCAGTTTCATCAGTTTTGTTCCTAAACACCCATTTAGTGCCTATTGCACACTTATTGGAGGTAGAGGAACCAGTTCCCACACTTGCTGTTTCTTGAACTGAAGAAGCTCAAGCTGCATGGCATCAACCCATCCATTGTCCTTTAAAGCAATGTGATAATTCTTTGGCTCTTGCTGACTGATGAAGAGAGCATAGAAGCAGAATTTGACAATTGACTTCTTGTTGATACTCCAGCAGTGATATCACCAATGATTGAGACATAGGGTGATTCTTCAGATCTTGATACACAATGAGATCTGTGCAAGTGTTTGTAGCAGGCTCAGCAGTAACAGATGGTGATGGTGAATCATTTCCTTGAAACCAATCAGTGGATGGTAATTCAAAGGAAGTTGAATTCGAAGAGATCTCATCAGCATTTGTTGTGGATGGTGCTACTGGAGCTACAGGAACATCAGGTCTAGCTGAATCAGGCAGTTGATCACTAAACCTGAAGAGGTGAGTACGGCAATCATCATCATCATCAGCACCAGCAGTACCACCAGGTGGTGAACTGTTGACAGGAGCAACAGCAGGAGTTTGATAAGGAACATATTGCAGTATGTCCAAATCAAATAACTCCACAGGGCTTTGTGGAATCTTGTCCTTTGGAGATTCATTGAACTTAACATGTAGAGTTTCTTCAACCATCTTTGTTCTGCAGTTGAAGACTCTGTATGCCTTGCAAGTAGATGAATAACCAACAAAATACCCTGCATCCACCTTAGGATCAAATTATGGAGTTGATCCTTTGTGTGTTGAGAATAAAACAGGGACACCCAAATGCTTTGAAAAATGAAATCAGAGGAGCCAATGATGAGGAGGACTTCATATGGAGTCTTCATCAACCTCTGATTTACTAAAACTCTATTTTGCACATAGCAAGCTGTGTTGACAGCTTCAGCCCAAAAGGTCAGTGGCAAACCAGAGTCAGCCAGCATGGACCTTGCAGCTTCAATAGGGTCCTGTTCTTTCTCTCCACTACTCCATTTTGTTCTGGAGTCCTTGGGATGCTAAACTGCCTTTTGATTCCCTTTGAAAGATAGAAGTCATCAAGTGTATGATTTCTGAATTCAGTTCCATTGTCACCTAATACACTTGACTGGAAGGGAATACTGCTTCTCAATATACAACACAAAGTGAATAATCTTCTGAGAACCTCATCCTTTGAATGTAGAAAGAAAGTCCATACAAATCTGGAGTAATCATCCACAATTACCGGACAGTATTTCTTCTTTGCCATGCTCATTACTCTCACAGGACCAAATAGATCCATATGCAGTAATTGCAAGCAGGCAGTGGACTTAGGCACTTCAATAGGAGGGAATGAGACTTTGTGCTGTTTTCCTTTTAAACAAGCAGTGCAGGTTTCATCACAGTGGAACTCCTTTATTGGTAAGCCTCTGACTAAACTATTGTGGGTAAGCTGATTCATGTTTTGAGATTAACATGACCAAGCCTTCTGTGCCACAGTTTAGATTCTTGAGAAGAGGCTTTGGAAAATAGGCAAGGATTGCCTTTAGATCTATTTTCTTGGAAAGATCTAAGGCATACACTCTTCCTGTCCTGTTGGCTTTCAGGAGAGTGTGATCATCCAACACCTTATCAATCAAATGCAGAACTTTGGATGACAGAATCCTACAGTTCTGACTGGTGAAAAGAGCAACATGGCCTTTATCACACATTTGACTGACACTCAAGATATTGTACTTGAGATTTTCCACATGATTAACATCATCAAACTTGATTTCGCCATTGGAGATAAAGCCATTTCCAATGATGTAACCCCTAGCATCATTGCCAAAAGAAACAAATCCCTTCTTTCCTTGAGAGTAGTCATGAAGGAGAGAGCTGTTCCCAGTCATGTGCATAGATCCCCCACTGTCTACATACCAGATGCTACTTTGGCATGTTGAAGAACCCTGCAATAATAAACAATCAGTTAGTTTTGGAGACCCAAACCTTTTGGTTTTGGGCCTGGTCTCATCATAGATGGTAAACTAACAGGTTTATTTGGAACAACAGCCTGAGAGGAAGAAGATGGTGAAGAAGAGGAATCCTTTGGCTTGGACCTCCTTTTCTGTGGTTTCAACATAGGAGCATCTAGTTGGTTAACTCTACGCAACAGATGTTGAACCATCATAACCAGCTATGTCTGATTTTGTGATAAAGCTTTCAGCTCATCAGACACATTGCTAGTGGAGTTTGATAAGTTCCTATGTTGCACCTTCTTCTTCTGAGCACTCTCAGCTGTCACCTGTTTAACCCCTTCCTTTTGGATTTCTTTGAGGACTTAAGGGTTACAAGATTTGATGTTGCTGATACAAATGTGGTCTCAAACTCAGTTTTCATTTTTACCATTTTCTCTTTAATTTCTTCTTTTGTGTTTGTTTTGAACCTCTTTTGTACCAGCAATCATCTGTAAGATGATTGAACAACCACATACTTCACATGGTTTCTTCTTCATCTTAGGTTGATCATCAACTAAAGAGGGTGAAGCAACTGGAGACTTGCTCTTCAATGCTTTGGAAGCATTGTTTGCTTTCTTGACTTCCTCTTTAGTAGCCTTCAAACTCTTTCTACTGATAGTTATCTTCTTTTCAGTACTACAGTAGTTGAGTTTGAACTTCAGGTGTTAAATCCTGCTCTCTAGTCCTTTCAGGACTTTTAGAATTTACTCCTGAGATTGATCAACTCATTGATCATGTGAGTGTCAGCAGTGGAACCATCAACATCAGCTGATAGTTTCTGAGATAGCTTGATGTTGACTTCTACTTCTGATTGTGCTGTATCAGAAAGTAGATCACATGATGAGATGGATTGGTTATTACTCTCACCATATCAGATTTACCTCTGCTCTTGGAGTAAAATCTGTAGTGGAGCAGTGTGATTGTAACCAATGCCAAACTTCACATTGGAAGCAGATTGCTTACTAAGAAGCATTTCAAAACCTTTGCATGATTGTACCCATCTATCACACTCTACCTGGGTAACTGTAAGGGTTTCTTTGAGATCTTTGTACTTCTCTAGAAGTACCTCTTCTCTAGCCTTATCATCAATTATTTGGCATTTCAGTTTATAAATCTCATCATTTTTATCTTTAAGCACAGACTCAAACTCAGCTTTTCTTTTGGAAAAAATTTGTTCTAGCTCAATGTTCTTATTAATTAAAGCTACATTTGCTTCTCTAATGGAGCAAATGCTGCTATGCATGTTTCAGAACATAATTTGGCTTTGCCTCAGAGGATACCTGTGATACCTGAGGTGTAGAGGCATTAGAAAATGAAGTATCAGCAGACTCCAAAGCCATAAGAGCTAGATTCCCAAAAGGACTGTCACCACCATGTTGACCAGCACCTGAGAACAGTTGTTCATGACCAAACATGTCATCTGGTAAACTGCTCCAGTCAACAACTCCTGGGGTGAAGAAGCTGTGTTGTTGAGGTTGAGTTTGTTGTGTGAGATTGGGATGGCTGAGGTTCTGGTGTAGTGCATGAGGTTGTGGTGCCATAAGAACTTGAACTTGATTTGACTTTGGCATGTAATAACAAGGGTAAGGATATGGCATTTGACCCTGAGGAACAAAATATGCCGGAGATTGTTGTTGAGGATGATGACTAGAAGTGACAGGATGTTGCCCTCTGTGTTGTTGACTATTGCCAGGAAAAGTCACAAAGGTGCAGTGGAGTTATCCAGTTGATCTACACTCTCTTGCAAAGTGTCCAAGCCTTTGGCATTTGTGACACCTCAACTTGCTCTTGTCAAAACCAACTTTGGTTTTGCCAGAGAGTCCTGGGAATTTTCTTCTCAGTTCTTTTGTAGAACTTCTGAGATCTGATATTTATCAAGGCCATTTGGCTCAAAATATCCATCTCTTCTAAGTCGTCATCAGCAATCCCCTTGAGATCATCCTAATGAAGCATAAATTGTCATTATCACCCAATAAACTGACCATCAACACTCACAAATGCAGAATCAGAAGTGCTTGAAGAGAAATTAATATGCTCATCATACTGGCATTTAGATGAAGCATATCTGACTCATGACCACCAAGGCAGTGTTGCCTGGTACAAAGTCTTCAGTGAGCTTTCCAGATGAAGACAGCTTCTCTTCTGTTCTATCTCTCTCTCAAAGTGAGCAGTTTCCCATGGAGTTGGGTGAGAGATAGTTTGTCCAAACTTGCACTGGAGCGTAGGACAATAGTATATGTGTCCCATCTCTCAGGCAGTGATCTAAGAAATCTGTTATTCATCTGATATTTGTGTACTCAAGTTTGACCATTTTTAATTCAGAGATCAAACAAGAGAACCCACTCAATTGTTGAGTCAGTGTCTCACCCTTTCTATGAGAATGTGTCTCATATTGTTGGGTAAGGATTTCTCTATTATTTGCCAAGACCTCATCTGTTCCTCCAAATTGTTCTTTCAAGCATTCCAGAGGTCATGGGCAGTTTCATGATGCATTAGCCCAGAATAGATTTCATTGGGCAGTGCCATGGCCAGAATTCCATGGGCTTTTGCATCAATTTCAAGCAACTTCTTATCCTCATCTGAGTATTGCTCCCTCCTCTTCGGAACCATTTGATTGGTTTCCGGGTTATTTTACCATAGGCTTGTGTGGACCATGTACCACTGATGTCCACAACCTGCGCTGTTAACAGACAGGTGATGGAGCATTCGTGTTGGACCAAAAGAACCAATGAGCCAGATCAGAAAACCTCTAAGTCCACCCACGGTATCACAACAACTGCTGAAAGCCTCATCAGTAGTTTGACAAGTGCTGAAGACTTCAACAGCTGACGATCAAGTGCTGAAGACCTTAACAGCTGAAGAACAAAGTGCTGAAGTACAACAGCTGAAGAACACAAGTGCTGAAGCTGAAAGACCAAAGTACTGAGTA